>CABFOQ010001233.1:0-13119 GCA_900660455.1 Gephyroberyx darwinii | reverse complement strand
CCCTTGCTAGCTCTTCTCCACTTCTCTTCGTCCCCCTCTCCTCCTCTAATCCCTGGCCGCCGAAGACCTCCAGACGCCCTCCTCTCATAATGACACGGCTATCAAACCCAATTGCTGTGGCTCAGACCCAAGGCAGTGCATTAAACCCCTTAGAGTCTGATTGCTTCTCCAGAGTCAAGTGGTTGTGTCTTCCCTGTCATTCCCCTGGCCACCACCATCGCCACTCCGGCTGCTTAGAGCTGCTGAGATGAGAGCCCTCACACAGGCCTGGTTGACCCATTCACCCCATTCACACTGACCTGATGCATGCAGTGGAGGACAGGCTCTGCACATTAGGAGGCAGAAATGCCGTTACACAAAAGGATGTCCAGAAAAAGTTTTTTGCACAACATTAAATGTAAAATTATGAAGTATAGTAATTTAATTAATTAGTTGAATTGATCTTGTAACAAATGTACAAATAGTAGCAATTAGCTATTTCCACACAGTTTTTAAAGCAAAGCAATATATTTCAAGTTCTTTTTATATAGCACCTTTCAAAACAATAAGTTACAATGTGTTTTACATTAATAAAAGAAAGTGGATAAAATAACAAAAAGAAAAGAGACAAACAATGTAAGATAAGTAGGTTTTAAGATGCTTTTTAAAAGTTCAGACTGATTTGGCCTCCCTAACGTTTTTACGGAGGCTATTCCAAAGTTTAGGGGCCATGACAGCAAAGGCACAATCATGGTTGGTTTGAATGTTATAGGGTTATAGCGTGTTGTTAGCCAGGAGTTACACTAATCTAGTCATGAAGTATATTCAGAGACAATCCTTCCCGGGTCACATTTAAAGGAGAAAACTGGTGTCATTTAGAGTTCCAGCCCATTTATTTCTGTCTACATCTAGTTTACATTTCCCCAATCCCATTTTGCAATGCAATGCCCCAAAAATAGAAGAAATAGATGTGACAATAAAGTTTGTCAGGCGACATAATTTGAAGAATTCTTCCCGTGGATGTCAGGTGATTGACAGTAAGCAGAGTGTAACGTAATGCGTGAACTGATATGAAAACACTCAACTTGGGCACAATGAAATACCAATAAAAAAACAACAACTTGCAAAACCAAATTAAGGCTTCATGTTGACTGTGATAGATTATCTAGCTGAGGAAATTGTTTTTCGTACTGTACAAAAATGGAGGCAACTCCAACTACTATGGCATTTCTGTCTTATTCTTGATATTGTACAGTAGACAGGGAATGTGTGGGCTTGGGGTGACATTAATATAACACTGTGAGTACATGATATTTGCCTAAGCCAAAATAATGACCTATTGCACCACAATGTGCATTGCAAATACAGTTACATCGGCAAAATCAAAAGTGCAGAAAAAAAGATTGAAGTTTTTATATGTAGGTTTTGGTGAAAAATTAGCCACTAAGAATATAACCAATTACACACAGCACAAGCCAGCAGGTTACTATGCTTTAAACATGTGTTGAATAAAAACATAAATACTGGTTGCTCTATGAGGGAAAGAGGTGCTGGATGAAGCATTACTCCCAGAATAAAGCAGTCTTGATATCTACAACAAGATGGCCTAGGGGTTAATGTAAAGCATTTGAACACAAAAGCAAAAGGTTGCAGACACACTATCAGCAGGGGGAAAAAAAGTCAAATCAAACATAAAAGCGTTGATTTATGAAACATTAACAGAAAGTCAAGACTTCAAGAATATCAGCTCAAGTTTGCCAGAGGTAGAAAGGAATGCTGTATGATTTTGTGAGTGTAGGGCTGTGGTTCTCATACACCCTGTCCTGTATGCACACATCACACAGCGTTAAAGCAAAAACATGTCCATGAAAGACACTGCTTTAAAAGTGATAGAGAAAAGTGTTCGGTTGTATTCCAAACCAATGATTTTTCAATGTTGTACATAATTGATTAAGCTTTTTAGGCTCAGTGTTAGATCTACAGTGAAATAATGATTTGACAGTGTGAGCAATTTTTCCATCAAACCATGGCAGCGTACTTCTCAGTGAGGGAGCCATCAGCAAAAGAGTGCTGTAGGGATGTTTTTACGGTAATGGGTTTTGAGCAGAGTGCAAATGGCACAGTAACGTCCATCTACCCTGCTAACTCATAGTTGCAGTGCTTGTACAGGAACTGAAAAAATAATGGGCGTGAAAGAGCAAATACCCAAGTTTTTGTTTGTCAGTAAGTCTGTGTGTTCGTGCGTGCGTGTGTGTACGTGCGTGCATGTGTGTATGTCTGTGTGTGTGTGTACATGTGCATGAACAGTATATGTGTGCCAGTGTGTAAGATGGAGTGCAGTGTCGGAGTTTGGGCAGAGGGTGAATAACTACAGTGCTTACAGTGTAATCATGGTTCCTGTCAGCCCTGCTGCAGGAGAGGGGGGGGGGCCGGCAGACTGAGCTCCTTGGTGATGAAGTACAGGCACCGAGGAGCGCTCTACACCTGGATATTTATTAACACAGGCCTGACAGTAATGAGGCCTGAACAGGTGGGCTGGGACACACATATCAGAGTGAGGAGCATCCGCCAGGAGGCAGTGGGGGAGACGGTGAAGACGAGTGGGAGAAGTTCACCCTGCAGGTACACAGCCCTACAGAGAGCTGAGGCTGCACACCCACTCATCCCTAACTCACATCTGACTAGAAAAAAACACAACAAAATGTTTATTTCTCGTATTCTGCTATAGGTGTGTGTGTAGCAACACTTGTGGAAAACAGTGAATTGTTATTGGTTTCAATAAATCACCTAAAGAGAGACAAATCTAACACTAGTGAGGAGAAGTATGTCAGAATGGCCAATTGGCATTTAAATCGATTGTTTTTTTTTAACGGTCTCCTCTCGTATCATAACCAGTGCTATTCAGTGACAACAAGCTCTACAAATGAAGCAGAATGTGAATATTGTGAAAGATGTGATTTGGAACTCAACAGCTGTTCAAATAGTTTCTGAACATGTGGAGTACAGGTCAAAGTTCCTTTTTGTTGTTTATAGCACTACACAGGCCTTATTGTTTGAGGCCTTATTGTTAAAAAAGATACTGCCAGACTTCAGTTTTTCTGAAGCATAATTATATAACTTCACATTGTCTACATTGAAATAAACACGCAGTAAACAATGGATGGAAAACATTCGAAGCACTTTGAATTTAAGCAGTGAATTCATCCTCAAGTACACTTTGGCATGATGCATTAAGGGGAAAGCTGCAGACGTGATAAAGAGAATTAGAATAAATGCGTCACTTTCAATCCATGCAGTGTAAATTATAGGCACCCGGAGACTGTGATGCTGGGATGTGTTGTTCTGCACCTCTTTTCAGTGTGTGTCTGTGTGTGTGTGATTCAAAAAGCAGTTATTTTAAATTATTTTTCAGGGTCCAAATGTGCTCGTGTAAATAGAAAACTTGGACAAATCAACTGTGAGGAACATTTTCCAGACCTCATTAGGGTTAAGGATAGAATCACAGTTAGGGTTAAAGACAGTCAGTACACGTTAAGAGGTTAGTACAATTAGCTAGGCATGTCGTGATGAAAACCAGGCTTGGGGTTTAGGATATCAATAGAATTTAATTGAAGTTTATAGCATGTCCTCATAAGCATGACCACTATGTGTGTGTGTGTGTGTGCGCTTGCTTTGCGTTGCCTTGCTGTACTCTGGTCGTCTTATTAAGACTCTGAGTGAGCCTAATCAGTGCTGTCATCTGACGCTGAACAGATGCACAGAACAAAGAAGAGGAGGAGACCACTGCTGGCCCAAGGTGCATCTGCGGGGGAGGAGAGAACTGTACTGCCTGAGCTGATGCTCGCTGATGGCACTCCCTCTCAAGATCCCCTCTCAGAGCCTAATGGGTGGAGAAAAGGTAGAGGGTGACTACGTCCAACATCTTGTGTCAAAACCACCTTAACAATGCGTCATTGCCAGCTGTGACTGACACATACTGTAGGCGAGACGTCTTCCTGCGCCCACCCAAAATGGCACATGGGGAAATTCACTTAACTAAGGTAGACTACTCTGGATCCAGTCCAGCAGCACTGTGGGTAATTTGAATTTATGGTATGTGGATCAAGAGCGCAACTTGTGCTCTACAGAGGGGACATGAGTTTGAGCATGATTAGGGGAAAGGGATGGATAACAGTGCCACATCAACATCTTCCTTTGTCTCTTTGGTTATTACTCTTTTCTCTCTCTTTCACTATCGATATCTGTCTCTTTTTCTTTCTGTCCTTCCAATCTTCTCTCCCTTTCTCAAACAGTCTCACTCTCTGCACCACCTCTGAACAGAGGCAAGATTTGAATTGGGACTGCAGTCAGACTCTAAACCAGACTGATGCACCAGAACAGTGACTGTTCCTGCTGAGTCTGATGGGAGGCTGCACTCATCCCCTATGCAGACACTTCTAACAGATGACCTTGGTCTTGTCAGGACAGGTCTAGATCCCACTAAAAGAGGTAAGACTATTACTTTTAAAAATGTTTATTGGAAAAAGGCAAATATTAAGGTCCATCTGACTGAGTATTCCAACTTTAGCCACCATGAGGACTCTCTCTATATCAACGGTAACGAGAAGTCAGTGATCTAATCATCTGTAGCAATATTGTTAGCTCGTCTAATTTCAACATGTGGGATACTGTAGCTTTTGGTTAATCTACACAGATGCGTATCTACAGTTCATGGAACCTAAGCGTCTTCTGTAAATGCATGTTCTGGAAGAAAGTCCAATAAGCTGAAGCACAATATAGAAAGCCGAGTGAAATTGGAAAGACATGTACATGGATTAAAATGATATCACGCATGTCCCGCTTTACACATCAGTAAAAAAAGCTTTTTTCTTTTGTGGAAAGGGTTCCATTTATAGCCTTCCAGTCAAACCTGTCACATAAGCAGACAATAGGGCTTTATTAAACTTTCCCCCACACCGCTATACAATGAGGGCAGATCTCCAATCTGAAGAGAACAAGCAGTTTCCTTTAAAGATCCTGTGTCTGGGGCTAATCTGGTAAACTCCTATAAACGCTCCTCAACACCCCAGATGGAAGGAATTAGCAGCCCCAGACAGTGCAGAAAGGCCTTAAGCCGTGATATACCTCTGAGATTAATTAGCTTCCCAGTTTAGATATTATTAGAGAATCCTACATTACAACAGGAATTACTCTGTGTTCAACTCCACTAGATAGTTTTGTGCCATGGACCAGGCGGAGAGCAGAGGCGCTTAGCAAGGCACTATATTCCATAATGCATGTTGGCCTCATCCCTACTCTGACAGCACTTAAGAAACCTACAGCCATTTGAGTGACAAAGATCTCATCAATTTTTCAGTTTTGACTCTCACTGTATGATGGGGAGATCTGGGTGCCACAGAGCGTGTGTGTGTGTGTGTGTGTGTGCGTGCGCACGAGTCTGCGTGTGTGTAGTAGCAATTAGAAATATGTTGTTGGACAACAGCCTTGGATTTACTCACAAATTATCTCGACTCCGTGCAAGCTGGAGAGCCTCAGTGTGTGAGTCAGAGTTTTAATGAGTTCTTTTCATGCAGTCCTCCACAGCCTCGCTCGCTGGCGCTGCAGATTCACTGTTTTCCTCATACAAATCTATGTGTTTGAGTATACGTGTAGGATAAAGCTTCCAATTGAAGGAAGATGAGGGATACATACCAAGAAAGGAACTACACCTTTGAGCGGAAGAAAACAGACAATCTCCTGCCAGTAAGAAATCTATATCAAATTGTTTTGTGGAAATGACCTGCAGTGGCCAGCTCAGACCTCCATCTCTCTCCGTGTCAGAGAGCTTAGATTCTGAGTCTTCCAATCATCCCCTCTACTCTCTCTCTGAGATGAATTTTATTTGATGTGGTTTTAAAGATGTATTATTAAAACTACTCCAACACACCATCATCATTCAGCTAACATGTAGAGTATAATCCAGGCATGCTATAGAAGTTTGCTAAATAAATCTGCATCATTTGCAGACTAAAAGTTCATTCTGTCAGTAGTAATTGCTCTCTTGCAAGCTGTTTGTCAACATGTCTTTGTTGCTTCGTATAAGAGCAGGGTCTCAGATTTTAAGTTGTGTGTTGCCTGCCATTTGGCCATGAAATATCTTTTGACAGTGCTGCTTGGCATATGTTCAAAAAGAGGTGCAGCTAGATAAGCCATTAATGCGGCAAACTTTTAAGCCCCGCCAGACAGACCAATATTTGGCAACATTTGAGGGGGGCTAGTTCCTGGTGCACTTTAAGTCCTAGTAGACGCAAACATATGGTGAGTAATGCATTAGGATACAGACTTTTGAAGATATATATGTGTTCTCACATGGATGCCACTTGTATTGATTTATATAGCCTTTTAATTTCAGGCACTTTAGGCTGAGACAAGTGTGTGAAAAGGCCGGCTGCATATTCAGCTGTTAATGCTACAATCATGTTCAATTAAAAATGCATGAGACCACAGATTTGAAGATAGGGCCTTCAAGTGAGCCTGTGTTGGTTCAGTCATTAGATAATAAGGAGAGATAAAACTTACAGGGTCACACTGTTAAAAATGCTTCTATTGATTAGGTAGCACCTTAATAATGAAAGCATGGGGCCCACTGGAGAAAAGCCATGGATCATTTTGACAAAGACCATGAATGAGACAGAGTAGGGACAATTAATCCCACAGAGACTGACTGACAAACCAAGTAGATGCAGCTCATTGCAGAGTGCATGACCTTGGTGGACAGCCTTGAGAGCACATGTGCGACCACCCTGTTATTACTGGCTGTGTGTGCCAAGTGAAACTGCTGTTTTCAGCTGTGGAGATGTTGGGTTGCAGGTCGGAGGCACGGGGAGAGAAAGAGGGAGGGGTGCGAGGTAACCCTGTCCGTTGAGTAGACCAAGGGCACCAGGTGTCAAGCTCATTAACCTTGGCAAGAAACGTGTTACATGAGACAGAAGACATGAACGGCACCGGGTCACATCCTAAAGTGCTGCTCCTTGTAAGACCTGAACTCTCACTAATTTATATAGCAGCACCGGCGATTCATATATCAAAGCCCTGTTTCTCTGAGGTGGTGTGATAGTTTGTGAGAGGGGAATGTGGAATTCTGTAGCTTTACATATTCAGAGTCGATTCTCTAACCCCCGCCGAAGAGACAGAGAGGGTGCCAGTTAATGTAAGGTATGAGCTAGCTGTGGGTTTATGGAGATGAGTAGATGTCATTATGCAGTTACCAGGGCCTCTCAGCATATCTTCATTTATAATGGTTCTCAATCAATCACCTAGAATCCTGACCTGCTCAAACAAGGCCTTTGGCACAGACATACACAATCAGAGTGATGAGTAAATACATATGTCTATCTTGCCTATCAATCTGAGCACCCAGCTGTGAGTGAGGCTTTGCTGCCCTATCTCCCCTTGTCCACTCAGGAATCAAACAGTGGTTAGTGGTATCGCTGCCCATGTTTGGATTTCATCGAGAGCTTTGGATTGTTTCAGTGCAACTCAAATCATAGCACAGAGGTGACTGGAGAGTGGCTCAGTAGTATTTTGAAGCTGCACCTTAGTACTAACTACAACACATCCTATGGATGTGTAATATGAGCAACTTATCTTAAAATATAGGTTATATTTCAACAAATAATCATGAACAACATAGAAAACAAAAGGAAGCAAATGCATCAGCTGCTTATGTGACATGTCAGGGTGGTGGAGAGATGCACACAGAGGAAACTAAACGGATACACAGAGACAACTTCTTACTTCCATGCTGCTGGCGACACAGAGCAGCTCCACACACAGGCTGCAGAGCTGCCGCCATTACAGAGCTCTGATAGCAGTAGGGGATAATGCACAACAAGGTGTCCATTAAAAAATTGATGGATGATGCAGATTCTAAAGAAGCACATGAATGGCCAAACATCATGCTTTTAAACTTGTTCAAATCTGAATAAAAAGGTATATATTTTTCTTTGATCCTCTATTTGTTTGGAGCAAGCGTCACACTGCATCCCAGGGGTGATTTTAGACCCTTACTCCCCTCTGTTATAGTTAGCTAACATTAGCTAGCTAGCTAACACACGCTAGCTTTGTGACTTGTGACTTGCTAGGTATAATGATAGCAAAAATGTCAGCTCTATGCAGGTTTATAGATGTCTACAGATGTTGTGGTCACTAGCTGTTGGCCTACTAGTTTTACTCTATTTGAGTAAATTCAGTAAATCAATGTGCATGTGCAGCGCATTAAATAAAATGTTATTCATTCATTTAAAAATTTGGCGCAACAAAATCACTCTTCTCTAAGGCTGCTCAGCCCCCCCCAAACCTCATGTCCTAAAATCACCCTTGCTGTGTAGTTTAACAATAATAGTTTAACAAAATTGACAGTCTACATTTTGGGCAGGTCTGAGCTGTCACTTGCAGGATATCTACTATTGACAAATACAACATAAATGCAGCAGGCTAGTCCACGGGCCATCATTTCAACATCATTCGATCCCTTTAGCTGCACCAAAGCACTTAAGAGGGGGCCACTCAACAATGGCCAGTAATGACACAGACCCATGACAGGTGGGAAGTGACAAAGGTTAGCTGTCAAAATTCAAGTTTCAGCATCTATGACTGCAGGCTCATAAAAGGCATGGCCTGTGGTTGTTACCATTGTTTCAAACTTCACACTTCACTTTTGAATGTTGTGTACGGGCAGGTATGTCTTTGCTATTCTATTGTTTAGTGCTGCAAACTTGTGGCCTACTATATACTTTAAGTGAACCTAAGTGAAGAATTTGACTTCCATGACATTTCATCTGCATTGGTGGCGGTTGTGCGTGAGATGGGTGGGGTTGGGGGGCACTAGGCATGCTGGTAGGTGGCTGGTTGAGGCGTGAAATGTGATGGACAGTATTTTTCTCACAGTTCAACACAGCTATCATGCTGAAAAGTACAGCAAGGCTTTAGTCGTTTTGCAGTAAAACTATGCAACATTTGAACAGCCCACTTAACGGTGAATGCCAAACGCTATAGAATCTGACAAAAGGCATTGCTATTTTCATCATGACCATTATGCTATATTGAAAATGATCAATTCAATTCATTTCAGACAGCTCCATTCATAGAAAATATAGGTATGTTAATAGAATATTACAGAAACCCTATTACTCTTTTGTATCTCAGTGTGAAATGCATAAATTGCGAGTGGGGCGGTGTGTGGAACGTGGAGGAGACCTGTTAATGAAGGGCTCTGATTAGCATTTGTTAAAACTCAGTGAAGTTCTTACATGCTAAAGGTCAGACTGCTGTTCTGACATGGGGAGATGAAAACGTTCTACTTTTTGGGGGAATGTCATGATTTGAATTAAGATTGTCAGATTGCCTGTAAGCTCGTATCACAGTGCAGGCGTCTTGTATGACCTTTTCAAGGAATTGTCATTTTCCGCCCCTGTGATGCCACCATGGCTCAGCGGTGGAGAGGCCCCTCTTCTCTCGCCATGTAATTTGTCCTGGGTGTTACCGTTCACACTGCACTACTCCCAGCCAGTTGCCCAGATGCCTATGTATCTGCAGACCAGCAGGCTGCGACTAGAGAATAACGAGAAAGAAGATGCTCGGGGTTCTACTCCATGCTCTGTATGAAGCAGAGGCCTCTGCTCTGTGCTGCTGTTTACTACAACTGCTGGCCAGTGGAGCTTCATACACTCACAGCCCTGCTCCAATACTGGGAGCAACCACTGGTCTAAAGCAAATATGATCGCAGTTAACGATATTAACTACACCCACACGAGCAGCCAAGCACACAAGCCAGCTGTAGAAAGTTGTCGGGCACTTTGCAGCAAACTATTTGATGTTTCTCATAGTGATGCATGTTCATAACACACAGTCTAACCGAAGCACAAGTAGTGACATACCTCACGCAGAATATGTGCACTTGCTCTCACTTATCTTTAAAACAGAAAACACAAGCCATTTTCCCTCCAAATATTTCTATAATAGTTATTTATAATACTAATACTACTACTAATAATAAAAGAGCTACCTCCAAGGCTATATCAATGAAGTAATTGAAGAAAATCTTTGCACAATTGTAGAATGGATAAGACAGGATGAAACTTTGATGATTAAGTCATTATTTTGATTATTAAGTCATAGTTACTTAGGACGCGTTCACACACCAAGCATGTTTGGAGTGGTTTCATCAAACTTGGGCGTGCACCAAATAATCTCACCAAGACATGACATCTCATCGCCAGCAGTTACTCATGTTTGGAAAGCCTAGCATGACAAAATGAACCAAGGGCAAACCACAGTCTGGACTGATACTCATATTCAGTTATTTATTGATCTGGTCTTACCTGGTATGAAGAACAGAGATGGTCAATTACAGCCAAGAGCAAAGACGAGTCCATCATGTTTAACTAAAGTCACAGGGACTAGAACTGCATTTGTTTTGATTCCTCCTGCTCCCTGACTGCCAAATTGTTCATTCCCACAGGATGACAGGTTACCAAGACTCAATAAACGAGCCACTTTTGAGTTCATGTGACTTTTGTTTACAAGCCCTGGTTCTAAACTAACCAAATATAAAATGCAACAAAGTAAACTCTTCAAGTATGGTTCGGACCAAAGAGTAAAAACTACAGACCTTACAGATACTTGGAACTATTTACAGACTTGGACTCTGAAGTCCTGTGTTCTGACTTGTGTACCTATAGTGAAGATCATGTGGCATGGCATTTCTATAGCTGATGTGGCACAGCTGCCCTTTCACAGCTAATTGGTTGCTCTGCGTTCATCATCTGGTTATCAGTGGTGATTGGCTGATGGTAGGCCGAAACTGGTCATTCGAGTGTCACTAGCTTGTGTTCCTGTAATTAAAATCTGTCATCCAGAACCACATCCCTCTTCTCCACTAAACCCTTTCGTCAGATGGCACAACTCAGATAAACTGTCCTGCAACTTCACTTCCTCTGTTAGTATTAAGTGTGTATGTGCAAAGTATGGGAATCAGATAGAGAAAAGCAGAGAGAACGTTCTCTAAATTGCCTGGCGCTGGCCTTGCTGAAAGTAAATAACAGGACAAACCAGTAGATTAACTTTCACATTAATCAGCAAATGACAAAAATCAACCTTGAACGATCACAGTAACAACCCTTGAAAAAAAATTAGGGGAACTAAGGAGCTTGCCTACTGGTGTATAGCCCATAAAAAATAGGTTACAGGTTCAGTGAAGTTACTCTCTGTATATCGTTGAGCCTTTCAGCTGCAACAGTGAATTCATCAGTGATAGAAACAGCAGAACTAGATGGTGGTAAGGAGGCGAAATGTACTTGATATTCTTAATGATGTTGAACATTTGCTCAGGGCTTTAGCTATTGGAGAGCACTCCTCTGTTGAGTTCCCAACAGGCTGGCCTTCAGAACATGGATGCCAGAAATCTTTGGAAATTAATTAGAGGCAAATCCCTTCTTGCTGCTGAAGTGTGGCATTTAAGGCATTGTCCTTGGTGCTCGTATAACACCACCTTTCAGTGTCAACCCCTCTTCTCTCCACCAGCTGGATAATGCTGCCTAATCCACATTAGCAGTCACTCCAGTCCCTGTTTTCTAGCTGCAGTCCTTCCTAATTGCTTGGCATTATTAGGTACTTTACTTGTAAATTTGCAGAGGAGGAACATCACTCTACTGCATCCAAGCAGTAAATGATCCAATTTTACTTAATTTCCAACAAACGTCACTCTTCTCTTTTTCTCACTGCCCCCTCCTCCTATTGTTTCTCAATGGAATGACAGAGAGCAGTATATGCACTCATTTTTTGAAAAGGGAAACAAAAGGAATCAATACAGACAGGCTGGCGTTAAATATTCGATGACAACAAAAGTATTGCTTTTAACCTCTCAAAAGAGCTCTCCGACTCAGAAAAGTCATTAATAATGCAGAGTCATGGGATCTATTGCATTCAATGTCCATTATTAGATACACTTTAAATACAGCAGGAGCCCAGGATCAGTACAGCAAGACTTCATGGTGCAACTCACTATAAATTAGACGAAAGATCACAAGACTCAAAGCGAAACACAGACAAAACTTTCTGCTGCAGGCCTTGGTTTGAAAGCACACACGGTAGCTCGCTTGTTTACCACATTCTTAAAGACAGATGAACTGGAGATAGTTTTCATCTCAAGTTGTTTAAATTCAAACTGAGGATAACAATAACAAAGAGGAACCCTCAATGTGAGAAATTTCTCTCTTCCCTGCTGGAGCTCATCTCCCGGCAAATGCTGTCTGGATATCGGCGCAATAGTAAAATAAAAAGACAACAAAAGAAAGCAGCGAAAACAGAACGCCAGGCATTATCGTCACCATCATCGACAATAACAACAGCGGTAATAACAACAACAACAAAGGGCATCATAAGATATCAAGTCACATTTATTTCCCCTTTTGCTGTATGAACCCACAGTAATAACGCTGCATTTCAACTGTGATGTGTTTCAGTTGGAGTGCCAGGGTTGTCAGCGGGCCATGGACAGGAGGGGGGTCATCAGCCCACTTTTTACCCAGTCAGCTCTGCTCTCAACCTAACTAGGCCAGCAGGCCTGACACTTTGCGTTGGAGTATCAAGTCCCAGATAAATGAAATGCAGATGATTGGTAAAATGATACGATACACAAAAGCAAGTGTCATCAGGCTGTCATGTTTCTCTTGTTCCTCGTTGGTGTCTAGTGGCATGCCTTAGGCCACATCGACTGTTCCTACACCCTCCGCCTCAGCCAGGCTTTACCGCCCTTCTCCCCACATGCGTTTCCAGGGATGCTGGCCGTCTAGCTGACTGACAGGCAGAGGGAGGGATGAGGTGGCTTGGGCTGCATATGCCCAGAGAAATAAAGTGAGGCCACAAGAGTAAATCTCTACGAGAGAGAGAGCGAGACAAACGAGACCAAGACAGTGACTATCAAAACATTCAAAAGATAGACGAGGAGGTGAGAAGAGAGAGAAAGCTGCACAGATAGGGAGGAGTGTGTTTTGTGTGTGTGTGTGTGTGTGTGTGAGTGAAAGAGAGAGAGAGAGAGAGAAAGAGAGAAAGAGGAAGACTGACAGATGTACAGAGACAGAAAGAGACAGAGATGAGCAA
>CABFOQ010001232.1:0-11575 GCA_900660455.1 Gephyroberyx darwinii | reverse complement strand
CTCTCTCCCGGTGCACCTTTTGCTTCAGAAGCAAGGGCAAATGGCTTACCAGGTGTAGACAAGATAAGAAGATTACTTTTCCCCCTCAAACTGATTAAGATTTCACCCAAAAATCCTCTTTCCTTTTTGCTTTGGATCACTGTGTAAGTCTTGATGATGTTTACCTGTCCAGTGTTTTAATTACAGATGTCAAACCATCACGGTGGTTCACGTCAGACTGTGTCCCATTGCCCTGCTTCGAAATGTGCTCAGCTGTAGAATTTTGAACTTCGTATACAGTATGTCTATAGAGTGATGAATGAATGCAACAGTGTCACCAAGAGAGATGCATGACGTTTAAATGAAAATATCTGTACGTCTTGCGTCAAACCACATGCATCACTTGAGGCCGACTGCATGTGCATTTTGCTCCAAAACATACCTGAACCATTTATTTATTACCTACCTACCTTACAAAATGATTGATAGCACAAAATGAAAACAAATGATGCTACTTTTGTAACGAATAACAGGCAACTTAGCACACTCGCTATGTTTTATGTGCTCTTGTGTATTGATATTTATATGTTTTTAGGCTTGTTTTTATGCACTGGGCTGCAAGGAGAATTTCTGCTTTGGTACAATTGACTTGACTTGACCTGTTTTGGATTTGTCCTTGGTTTACAAAATCAGATTTTTACAAGCTGGGTATTTTATACATATTTTATGGAAATTTCAATTGTTTTTAAAAAAAGGATATTTGATAGTTTGGACAGTTTTGGCAACATAATATAAAATACTGAAATTTACATTAGGTTTTACAGAAATTTTTAGTGTCATGAACAGCCTGACAACTCAAAGTATTGTCGGAGGTCTATGAATAATGACCTGACAGAGAGCCTGCAATGGCAAATAATGTACCCTGAGGTGCTATAAGGGTTGTTCTGGTTAACAAGGTTATACAGAACAGAGAAAACACAAACAAACCAAACAAAATGATGCTGAATTTACACTGGAGGGAAAGTCTTCCCCCTGGAATATTTCTTCTTTTGTGACTGATGTAGAATTTTAATAACTAGAAGCTACAGGGATGAGGTATGAGAGGAAATGGGTAGGACAGAGACAGTGCAGACTATAGGCAAGGCCCCGGGATATTTATCTTTGAATCATACTGCCAATTAAAAGACTTGGAAAGCAAATAGCTCCATAAATAAACAGATGGTTTTGCAGTTGCTTGGGGCTCTGTAAACAGAATGGATTTATTTATAAAACTGCTCTGTCACTGGAAATCAAATAAGGCTGCATAATGGATGTTGGGAAAATAAAGAGGTTGACATACCACTGTCCTACGTCCAAAAGTGCACCTGGTCTTTAGAGCATTGGAGCATCAAACCTTCCAGTTGTAGTCTCTTACCACTAGGACATCATGCAGCTCTGCTTTATCATCTAGCAAGCCAGCTATCTTACAGTATCAACTCTGCATTGTATGGAGTATACAATACTTTTACAGGAATACTGTGCTATCAACTCTATGTTCTGGACATGTTTCTTCAGGAGAGATTGGTGCCTTTCTGTGTTTCTGAAAGTAAAGCAGAAAGAGGGTGTTTGTTATCGAGCTGTAAATTAGTTTGGAAGTCAGCCAGTTGACCCCCACAGGTTGGATGGAAGAAAAGAGGGTGGAGAGGGTATTGATCCGCCAAACTTCCCTTGCATTTTGTTGGTTTGTGACAGATCTGTGAAAGGAGCTTTGGAGGTGGGACACAGCCGAGGTTTCTATTGTCAAATGTCAATGCTAAGGCTCACAGTGAGTTGCAGCAGCCAAAGCCCTCATCAATGGCCTTGCAGGGACAAACCAGCACACCACCCATAGTCTACCTGTGAGGTCATACAATGGTTCTTTTGCCACACAACCATCAATGCCATAGAGTGCTGAATGGGTTGCAACCTCTGCAGTTCTTTTCATTTTCTTTCATTCAGTATTGTACTTTAAGTACTCTATTTACCTCCACGTCATGTTGCATAATAATACTACATAGTGCATAAGACAGACAAAAGAAAGACAAATATCTGTAAGGCATTCAGGTGATGAAACCCATTAGCAATAAATCCTTTCATACAAAATAAGGAAGGATTTTTCCACCCACCCTCTTGCACAAAACAAACGTAGCTCTGACTTAGACAATAACTTGCTCCAATTTGTGGGAAGACTTATATATTCACTTCAAATATTTCATACCATTAAATACTTCCTGCCAGAGGTTTTACATTTGTTACAGCACCGGAATTGTGAATTTGGAGATAATATAATATACAGTAGCAACTTGATAACTGCAGATGCTGCAGATGCTCTTAGATGCTTGTTTAGGAAGGAAATGCTCTTACGATTTCTGGTGACTAGTAGTTCTCTTGCCTACCTATGTTGAATGCACTTATTGTAAGTCGCTTTGGATAAAAGCGTCTGCGAAATTACTGTAATGTAATGATAAAAAACCCCACCTAGCAACAGAGTACAATAGACACTTTTGATTTGATTTACTTTATTAATCCCTTAATGGGGAACTTTTAATTGCACCCTCAGGTTGGAGCATAGGGTCAGCCAGTTGCTATGGTTCCCCTGGAGCAGGTAGTGTTTAAGTACTTTATCTTGCTCAAGGACACTTTGGCAGGTATGGTCGCATGGGGATTGAAGACAACCCTCTGGCTGGGGGACAACCTCACTAACCACCATCTCTCAGTATCTTTAAAACATACTGTAGAGGATCCAGTCTGTAAAAATATCATCATTTGGTCAACCAAAGAATAACGTTACCTATTATCCTGCCACAGTGTGTTTTCATTTTGTGCTATCAATCATTTTGTAGGAGCAGTTTTGAATGGTAGATATCAAACTTTGGAATGAAAATTATAATTTATTGCCTTTGTTTCTTTCTCTTACTTTTCTGTAGGACTTTGATATTGGTTCAGATAGGAACTGGAAGGGCATTGGCATCTCTCTGCTGGTTATTATGATGGTGCTGTCGCTCATTGGACTATCCATTGTTCTTCTGTCAAAAGGTGAGCCTCATTTACCTACCAATCACTGATTTCAGAACAGCCTGAAATTGGATGAAAATTGGTTTGAAAACTGCCTATTTGAATATTTTGATTTCCTGTTTAAACCTTGCACTTTGATTTAAGGTTTTAAGAACAGAAACTCTGATTCGGTCACTCTCCATTAGTTGTGCATAGCAAAAAGAGACACCCTTAATAGATTATAGTCTTTAGGCTTGAGTATTAAATAGAGACACCACAAAGAACACTTTGCATGGGTCAATTCAGGGCTAATTTATAATATATGAATCTTTATACTCATTATTGATACTCATCTTTTGTGCTTTCTCATTGTATCATGCATAGTTATCTTAAAAAATATTTGATAGTATCTCCCACCTCTCTATTAAAGAGGATACAGTGTATCAGCTCCCACTGGAACTACAAATTGTACACATATCCCCAGAACAATTATCTGGGGTCCTGTCACAGTCACAATTCATCAGTTGTTCCACTTTAAAATAAACAAATAAATAAACAAACTAAATCATCAGCGATAATTTATCTCTGAGAGTGTTCCATTGTTTATATAAGTCCACACCCAGAGTAAATTTAGCCCTGTTAGATGGTTTTGAGCATTTAGAGTGTTTTTTTATGAGGGTGTGAACTACTCATTCCATACAGAATTTCATTATTATTATTAAATTGGTCTCGATGGTCTAGATTAGTAAACATTCACAACAGTTTCATGTGTTCTGACACCTCTCCAAGTTATTATGTGTTAATTAGCATTTTATAATTGACTCATTGCAATACATGTGTCTTGTATTGACTGAAATACATGGGGTTTGAGCATCTAATTGCTTGCTCAGAGAGAATCTGTGGAGATGGAAATGTAAAAAAAACATGGACTCTAAAAGAAGATGCTTGGAAGGGATTTACTGTGACAAAGATGATGAAAGCTGGCTTTGATGTTTGTGAAGTACTCCTGACTGCCACTCAGAGGAACTTCCAGTTTTCCAATTATTTATGGCAAGACGCAACTTTGTATAGAAGCAGAGAACCTATCCCTTATCCAGTAAATCCCGTGAAATGGCAAGTCAGGTTCAGAGGAAGTTTGTGGGTAAAAGCTGTGTAATTTCTGTGGTTTTCTTTTTACCCTGTAATTTTCACAACCTTTTGCAGGTAATATAATTTTAAAAAGCTGTCAATTACTAGAATTGACAAATGCATTGTCAGATTTGATGTCAAAGCAACTGTAACATTACTAATTAAATTTCACTTTGATAACTGATTGATTGTAGTTGGATAATTTATTGTATTGATTTGTTTTCCCCCTGTAGATGATGGTAGCAAATCCTTTGGGTCTCAGCTGACACTGGATGACCTCTTTCAAAGAAACTTCCAAGTGCATTATCCTGATACAACGTGGATTAATGGTATGTACATAAAGGACTGTACTTAAACTTTACAATTGGTTGAGTTAAACCTCAATGGGCAGAGCAAAACAACCAGTTCTTCTGGCCTAGTAACAATAGACTGATGTCCAGTAAAAAGGCAAGAGGTAAGACAGGAGGTAGCTAATATTATGAAACCTAACACTCTGGCTACTCACTGACAAATCTAGCCATACCAAGTAATACCAACTGAATGGACTTGGTCAGCTCTAAGAACAAAGCTAATGTTTTTGGCTCATCAGAGACAGGACAAATCTGTACACAAGCCTTAGAGGGGAGGTACACATCGGGTTACTGCAGTTCAAGCAGCCTGATTATGTAGAGGAGACACGACTAGAAACAGCTGTAGTTTGACATTGAAATAGCACAATGGAAAGCGAGGGTGTGGAGGTCGGTGTGGTCGTTGGGCATATAAATTTCCCTTCAACTCCAGCGACCTAGGTTCCAGCTCAGGATAAGAAGGCTTCTACTGTGAATGAATCTTTCATTGTTAGTGAAAGTGTTTCTTATTTAATCATGACAAAAACCTTACCCCAACCTTAACCAAAGTTGTTTTACTTGCCTAACCGTTAGCTAACCTTGTCACGTGATGAACAGGTGAGAATGGCACATCCAGTTCCTGCTATTGTCACACAATCCAATTCAAGGTGGAACATAATTCTTGTCTACACTATCATTTGCGTTTCAGAGTGAGTGCTCAATTAAGTTTTATGAGACTAGAGTTCAAAATGTTATTTTTAGCCACTGAATGGGAAATTCTTCTACCTCTTATTCTACCACATTCACAACATCACTATAAAGGTTGGAATGGATTAGTTTCTTCTTCCTATTTACTCGGTCAGCAAGGAAAGTTAGTAAAAACCTTCAGATTCTTCAGATAAAGATGCAATTACTTGAAAGATTATGACAGCATATATTCTAATACATATGAAATGAAAAAAAACTCATGGACATTTATCAGCCTGAGGTAATCAGTTGACTTACAGTGTAAGCTCCGTATAGCAAGGTCATGAAATGGGAAATGGAATATGGATAATGTAAAATAGAGGTGAAATGAAGAAAATCTGGCAAAAAATAAATGATAGCAGTATTTTTCTTTTAAGTGCTGGTAGCTTTAAAAGTGAGCAAGGGTTTGGTTGAGCTAAAACTATATAAATTAACTACATAGAATTAGGATTACAAAAAGGAAATAATGCAGCAAAAGAAAGAGGGAATAAAGGTCTGAAAGGACACAGTCAAGTCATATACTGATTATGAAATGCACCGTTAATTCATGCTTAACAACAAGTCATGATATTAAAGGAAAAACATATGCCAGCTGTTCCAATAACAATATATGTTCTCAGAAGCCCCAATGTCTATAATAATAAAATATAATAAAGACTATAATTGACCTTGAAAATCTTTCAAACAAACTTTCAAATTGAAAACTTAAACAGTGAACAATAATCAGCACTAAAACTCCAAAAGAGTTTAAATAAGTCAACTGAACTGTCTTACTCCTATCGCAAGCAGCATGACCCGCAGCAAGAGACCAAAAAAGGTTTTCATATATAATAACTACTGACCCAATATCTGAAAGATCAGCTAGGGATTTCAAGCATTAAGGACAGTCTGTGGCCGAGTTTGTGTGAGGAATGTATAACGGGGTTGCAGTCCAAAATGAGATTTCTCCCAATTGAAAAAAAAAAAGATAACTACTCTTACAAACTGATTAAAGCAATGAGTCATCTAAAGACCTTTGCTTATGAAATAGTTATGATTATGAGCGTAGAATAATCTTTTTTTAAAAATAGTTAGTCATGACACCAGCTGGGGTCCAAAACATGGAATATGGACATCTATCCCATGAAACGTCCTAAGACGGGAGTTATGATGGCATATCTTTGGCAGCAGAAATGAGTAGTCATATGCTGTTCCTAGCTCTTAATTGTTTTACACAATTAAGCTCACCATTTGTGCAGGCCATTTCAAACCATCGGCGTCAGCTGTCCCTGTAGCTTATGATTGTTGGTACAATTTGATTTCTGAGCTACTCAGCTGGCCATTTCAAACCAGAAGTGTCAGCCATTGAGACCATTAGCAAATGATTGGGTGTAATGCTGTGAACTAGGTCTGAGCCTAAGTGTAGATAAGGTGCAGAGTAGTGTAACTGAGTGTAGTGGTGCAGGGGGCTGGTATTTCGGGAAACCCAGAACCTATAAACATTCACAAGGCTATAAGGCCATATCTAGAGACCTTGTAATTCCTGTTTCCACTGTTCGCAGTGTTATTAAGAAGTTTGCTGCTCATGGAATTGTTACAAATCTCCCAGGACATGATGGTGAAAATTGTTGACAATGTCGTTGGAGTTTAGTGCAACCCATTGAAAAAACACCTCACATGACATTCAAACATCTCATGGCTGACCTGGAGAGGTCTGGAATTTCAGCTTGTACCATACGCCGGACACTTACCCAAGAAGGATTTTATAGTCGGAGGTCATATAAGACCCCATTGCTGAAAGAAGACAGAAAGTTGTTTCAATTTCTAATTATTTCAGAAGATATTGTACATTATCTGCTTAAAATGCAGGGTGCCAATAATCTGGCCAGAACTGTATGTGCTCTCCAAGTAACACAAGTTAGGATAGGTGATTGTCAGATCCTGTTTAGTGGTAAATTCTAAAATGTATATATATGACCAAATGTAATGAACCAGAGATCATTTAACTTTACAGGGAACCCATTTTACATCTGAAAAGGTTTCATCACAATAGAGTTTCTGATTCAGTAATAAATCATTCAAACTAACCCCTAAAATGTAATACATATTTTTAAAGCTCTGAAGGCAAAGATTGATAATGTAAGACACCATCTCCTACAATGTGCCTGTTTCCATGTTAGGTCACAATTACCATTTTTGAAATGAAAACCTTTATGGACACTGGTAGAGATATTTGTCGAGACTCATCCAAAAGACTCCTGTGCTGAAAATATCATGAATAACACATCAAGTAGCACTTCTCGTGACAGAGCAGTCCTCTTCTGTTGCAGCTCTCTGGCGAGTGGTTTCAAGTCTGCCTGTTTGTATTGGGGCTGTCAAGCTGTCTCACCCTTCCATCTTCTGACAGGACTGCCGGGGTCGGTTCCTCTCAGTCACGCTCGGTTTTCCACTCCTGAGAGCTGGACCTTGCAAATCAACCTGTTCCTCCCAAACAGTGCCTCTCTCACAGCCGCCAGAGCAAAAGTGAAAGTCCTCAAGTAATCTCAGAAAAGTTTCTTGGCTAGTTCAGAAGCTCTTTGTATGCAGAGGTAGAATGCACTGGCCTTGTTAAAGAATATATCTGCTCTTGAGTTGTTCAAACAAACAGTTTGTTCAAACTTTTGAAAACTCACAAATGTTTAACACAGAAGAGTTTATTGACATTAGCTTGTTGAAAGTCCACAGTGACTGCTGTGGTGGTTATTGATTTTCCTTTGATTGCCTTTTGTCAGTAGTCACGTTCAAGGTCTCAACAGCAGAAAGAGGATTGTTCTGGTTCTAAATTTAAACAGAAAATGTTCACAGTAAAAATGTAGTACAAATATGTAACCTGGTGCAAACAAGGGCTTGTTGGTTAGAGCAATAGCCACATAATCATTAGGCCACAGGCTCAGCTCTCTAATATAGCCAGGTACTAAACCTCTGCCTAAACCAGGGAGGCTGTACATTGTGTCCCCTGCAATGTCCCTGCAGTGCTCTGACCACACTGAATCTGAGGTAATTTACTTTTCTCCCATACAAATCAACTATTTAGGTATCAAGCATTTTAAAGTGACCTTAACTTGGTGGTGTAGAATAATATGCTTTATTTCAACATATTGTCACTTGTTTCTAGAAAACTCACTCTCCTGGAGAATCTGACTATTTAGACTAAATTCTAGATTCTTTTTTGTTAAATTGGATGTTGTTGTGTGCAGTATGGCAGCAGAGCTCTAAATCTCTATGTCATTAAGCAAGTAGTGGTAGCTCAAGGTTTCAGTATTTACTCTGTACCATTAAATCACTGATGATACACATATTATTTTCTTATTCTCGGTGCCGACCTAGACAACATAATGTTCTGATGGGTTTTTTTTGAAAAAGTTAGAGGAGTTGGTAGAATGAAAAAAAAAAAAAACATAATTTAAAAGCTCATGTCGATTGCCATGTGATAGCAGATGTCTCTGCTCAATTAGTGGATCTCCAGATGCCTCTTTGTATTTGGTGAGCTACAAAGACACCTGACTTGATGAAGGCTCCACTGTGGCATTTGTTTGAACACCTGCTTCACCGCCATAGATAACAAACCTCAGCTTTTTTCCTGCACCGCAGTGCCATTTACGTCAGCACTGTGACAGCTGCTCCAAACTAAAATGCTCAGTCAACTCCGGTGACATTGTAGCCCTAAGCATCACCATCCTGATTTGTTGGTGCCACGGCAGGGTGTGCAGTGACACCATTCAGACAGAAGTTCATCTTACAATTTCAGGGCAATTTCCAATTAGGAGAAAAAAACGATGACAACATGAAAATATAAAACTGAGTGACAAACACGGAATGCAAACTGTATAATAATAATAATAATAATAACTTTAATAGTCTGGGTTTTGAGATGGTTAAATGTCAGTGGATTGGATCTCTACTTTTAGTGGCTTCAGCCTGTGGTTGAAATACACAGGAACCTAACATTCTGACATTGGTTCCATACATTTCTGGCCAAGCTATGCAAAAGTTATTTGGACGAGTCGAGTTTCTTACAGGTGTCTGCCTTTCCAATTCCTTCTCGGAAACACAGCCTCTGCTTCCCTATTAGCAAGTCTGCTGGGATCTTCAATGGGCAATAAGTAAGATTTTTACTGCCCCATTGTACAAAATGGGCATAATATATCTTGGGGTGTTGATGGTGTTGTTACTCAACATCAACGACTCAATGATTAGTTTGGCAGGTACTGAAATTTCAGGCTTTCAAAAATGACTTTCTGACCAATACTCTTTTAGAACAAAACCACCCCACCCATATGAATTTCAAGCCCCCTGCTAATCTCCTCCCTCCCACCTACTTGCTTTTTCAACTGCCTCTCCCTCAAAATGCCTCTCATTGACACTGACGACCATCAGTGCTGGCTGTAATGATAGAGGCTTTGTTATCCACCACTCTGAAGCTCTGATGGTGGATACTGAAACACTGAACTGTTTTTTTATTAAGTGACTGGGGTTAGATGCCTTCCTCAGGCAGGATGGGCAAATCAACAATGAAAATCACCTCAAGTGCTTTTTCAGAACTTGACTAATTGCTGCACACATCTATATTGAAATGCATTTAACAGGAGGGGCTAGAAATCTGTAACTTATGAATAACAGTGTCAACGGTGACATATAAGAAAGTATCTCTTTGAATTCTGGGGTATACTGAATAATGGCAACTAATAAGATAGCAGCACTTTAAACCACAATTGAGATTGGATGTCACCTTCATCCTCAGAGACTTTTTTTGATGGAAGTGTTGTCAGCTCAGGAGGACAATGGAACTATATTCCCACTACTTTTGCTGTAAAATGTTTTATAATCATTGATTTGATTAATATGAGGCATATAAAATATTAGAAAAGGGCTATGTTTTGTTTTACTGTGGGTGGAGGTGTCTAAAAGACAAGAGCCCTTTGAGGATTTTTTTTTGCATACCCCCGTTAACCACAAGCAATTCATCTGTCTTTCATGTTTATTTTCCTGTCATCATGCTCCAAAGTATTTTGAATGTTTGCAGGTTTATAGCCCTTTTGCCGGAGATTGATGCCTCAGAGCTTGTTCATTGACATTTACATGAGATGGGGAGCTTGAAATGATTTAGACCTGTCAAATGCATTAATGAAATTCAGGCCTCACTGGATTATGAAATTGGTTTGGGATTAGATTATAGTTATTGCAGGAACTCCTGTCATAGTTTCCACCATTGAAGGTTGAAGTGTAATCTCTGAGCCAAGTTGTCATAGATCCTCCTAAATGAGTCTGTTTTTTCTCCTTCTCTCTTGTCAAACACTTCTCTTCAGGGGGCACCACTGGCAGCTGTCCCTTCATGTAATTGTTAGCTTGCATATTATCTACTGAGTTATTATGTGTGTATACCTCGTTACATTAGATGGACCTCATTTTGTAATCCATTTAACCTCTCCCAAATGTCTGACTCACTGTGACCTCTGTTGCCAAGGAAATAGCACTTTTTCAGCAACCCTACCTTGTGCAGGTTCAAATGCAGAATTTGTTTTTAAAGATGATTTAGAAGTTGATAAAAGAAAAAAATAATCCTCCCACTGTAGCCGTAGCCCATGCCTTGACATCCTAAAATGGCATCATCATCCCTTTCATCATCCCTCTTTCTGTCCTAGAGGAGGAGATCATTTTTCGCAGCTGGGATGGAGATGTTTTGAAAGCCAACACACAAAGCAATGAGACAGACCTCCTACTGAAAAACACCACATTTGTGAGTACTAGTTACCCAGCAAAAATGTTCATCTTTACAAATAGTTTTGTTTCATATCAGGTTTTTGTGAGAAATTCTGCCGATGGGGTGAGATAACTCCACTTATCTCCAATGCATCTTCACTCATTTCAAGTGACAAACAAGTGTCAACATCTTGGAGCAACACTGAATAAGACAGATCACTAGTGATGTAGAAAAGTTCTTGAGTCTGAGGTTCGTCTTAGTTGAATATATATTTATTACAAAAATGGATCTCATGAGAGGAAGAGGTATACATCACACATAGCAACATACATTTCTTCAAAGAATCGAGGGTTTGCACTGGTCTTTAAGCACCATTCAAGGACGTGACAGAATGTGCAGACATAGGAACAGGTGGCACAAAAAGAGATAGAAGGACAGTGAAAACACCACATGTTGTGTCCTTGTTGAGAACATCCATAGTCTAAACAGGCCACGGTGACATGGGCCTCTGGGAAGGAGAAGTTATGGCCCAAAGGTTACAGAGAGGAGACCATGCTACTCACACAGTATGAAACAGTATATTCAAAAGAGAAAGTCAGTACATCTGTAGTCCATATATGCACATGCGTGGATGTGTAGGTTCAATTTTCCACGACAACTATCA
>CABFOQ010001230.1:60620-85475 GCA_900660455.1 Gephyroberyx darwinii | reverse complement strand
ACACATCTATTTTTCCTTGTCTGTGCCTGCATGTCTATGTGTAGTGTGTGGGGATTGAAACTGGCATGAACCCTAACGTGCATTATCTTGCAATGTGTTAACACTTTCAAGTAGAAGAGACAATCATAAAAAAAACACAATCTACATTGCTCTGTAAATTTCAACCAGTCAATGTTACTGCTGCATTTTAAGGTCCAGGTTATAGTTGGCTGTGAGTAACTCAGGTCCACAGCAGAGGGTGTGAGTAAGCCTTGTGGATTATGAACATGTGCAGATGTGCCTTAAGGGTAGAGAGATGTGAAGGTTCCTGGTCAGAAAGCTCTATGTGATGAAGGCTGAGTAATCTCTTTAGCTTTCTATTTCTGTGTGTCTGGCCTTTTACCCATCTAGCTCACACTAATATCCTCTCTGCCATTAAATACTGAACAAGCACTCTGCACCAGGGAGCAAAATAGATAGTCTGAGGGAAAGAGAGAGAAATGTGAGCAGATGGACATTCTGAGTAACAGAGGCAGTATAATAAAAAGAGAGAAAGACACAAGGACTGAAAGGGCTTCCCCTTTAAAAGGTACAGGAAGAGGCAGGCAGATGGATTTACGGGAAGAGAAGAAAGAGACAGATGGATAGAGGAGACAGAACAACACCTACAGATGGACACTTTGGCTGTTTGTAGTATGCATCTGTGAACATAGGACATTTTGCAGGGCACTGTCCACATTGATGTGCTTTTGCCCTTAACAATCCCCCAGTGGCATGCTTGGTCCAATGAGTTGATTAGCTGTATGCATCAGCACTCATCCTGGTCCCATATGTATCTTCCACACCTGGTACCATTCATTTCAGACTCACTGAGCACATCTTGTCTTAACATAAATCATCCATTTCACATGGTCGTGTTTGCAGTACTTGCCAGACAAATAGATGAGTGTTAATGAGGGATGTGATGTCTGAATTAGGATACTGTGCCTCAAAGTGGAAAGAGTCCAAACACCAGATAAAACAGCTGAAGAGATAAATTGTGTTTGTGTTCATTTAGTTTTCCCTATGTTCTTTTCTTACAGCTGCACACGGATATGGACAGGGGCGATGGAAACACCAAGTATATACTGGAGGGAGAGGGGGTGGGCTCTGTGTTTGTTATTGACAGTAAGACGGGAAACATACATGTCACCAAATCCCTGGACCGGGAAGAGAAGGACCAGTACCGTCTTATCGCAACAGCAACAGACCGGCAGACGGGCCGCGCCTTGGAGCCCTCCTCTCAGTTCATCATCAGAGTGCAGGACATAAACGACAACCCGCCTGTCTTCCCCAACGAACCCTATGTTGCCATGGTACCGGAGATGGCCAACATAGGTACTGCACTGACAGCATTAACATGGCTCAGGAATCAGCCAGCACTTTAAAATTACATTTCAGCAGCCTAAGAGTCTCTGTGTCCTTTGAGATGTCTCCAATGGCCTGTCACCTCCTTTCCCCAACAGGGACGTCCATAATCCAGGTAACAGCCAGAGATGCTGATGATCCAACATATGGCAACAGTGCCAGGCTGGTGTATGCCATCACACAGGGCCAGGACTATTTCTCTGTGGATCCTCAGACAGGTCTGGTCAAATACCACACATCCCTTCAAAGCTGTTTACATTATCATGCCTGGCTGAAGATTACTACTGTATACAGTAGTATATCCAAGGGGTCTGTTTAGATACATTAGATATGTTGTACCATATGTCCATATGTGCTACCATATGTCCAGTGTCCATAAATACATTTTATTTTACATATCCTTTTCAAATACAGAAGTGGCATGGAGTCATGGATTTTGCAATATCATAATTCCAAAATGCATGCTTGTGCATCACCTTGATGGTAACTTCAAGGGACACCGTGTCACTGTGATCTTTGCTGCTGCAGCGCTAGTGTTGTGATTTGCACTCTGTTCTGTTTGTCCCCGCCACCAGGTGTCCTGCGGACAGCTGTACCTGACATGGACAGAGAAACTCAGGAAGAATACCTGGTTGTCCTTCAGGCCAAAGACATGGGGGGCCATCTGGGTGGGTTGTCGGGGACAACAACGGTCACGGTGAAGCTGAGTGATGTCAATGACAACCCCCCCCACTTCAGAAGGAGTAGGCACTGCTTTTATCAGATCACCACTTAACTGTTGGCTGATTTTAATCTCCTTTATCTGTAGAGTGTGTGTGTGTGTGTGTTGGGGGGTTGTGTGTAAGATTAGAATGATGAAACATCTTGTAATGGCATTTGTGACAGTAGTCTGATCTTTCCTTGCCACGGCGAACCTCCTTAGGGTCCTTGCTGTCTGGGCTGGCTCAAGATATGATATAGGATCCAAAATAGCTCAGGCTGAACAGTCAGTCAATATTTCTCACTCGTTTCATGCTTTCCTTCTCATCCCTGTTTTTAACATCGATTTCAATATCATAAGTTTTGTCAGGATAATTGGCATTAACACGGCATTATCACTTTTCCATTTGGTCCCTGAGGTTCAAATGGACTGTGCCTTAAGGAAGAAGAGTGAAAGATCATGTCAGTCTTTTCTTATCCAAGCTTTTCCACATTCCATGCTATTAATATTTCATGTTAAAGTTCAGTGCTTTCTGCTTCAATAGACAGTAAAATCACTGCACAATGTGTCTTAACACTCTGAGACATAAAATGCATTTCTCTATGTATCTCTCCGCTTTCTTCCCCTCTTATCTAGTTCTCTTCCCTGACATCCTCTCCTTACTGCCATTCATCTTAATGTTTGAAGACCCCCCCCCCATGTTGATATATTGTGCTATAACACAGTGCTTTATAGAAGCAATTTAATATTTTCAAATGCTGAGAGTTTATTATTTGTATTATCTTCCCTCCTACGCCACTTTACTCTAGGTCATTATTTTCTATTTGTCAATAATGCCACGAGTAACATCATTTAGTTTTCCCTTTGAATCTGAGAGAGGTATAATTTAAAATGTCCTTTTTATTGTGGGCGCTTTGAATTATTACCGATGAGCATTAGATGGAGATATGCCCTGCACTGCAGTAAATGAAAGCATCACATTGATTTTGCAGCTAGTTAGTGTGCAGCATCGTATAGAGTGATAGATCATAGATCATCATCTAATGCCAAGAAAATCATTTGACCTGATAGAGGAAAACTGCACCAACAAAAAACAACCAATGAAATTTTAATCCTCACATTGATTAATAGAACTCTTGATACATGAACCACCAGTATGTGACAGGTAAACCATTTATTTTCAATTCATTTTGAAGCTCTGAAAGGTGTTTTTATGCTTCTAATAACAAATAGATTTGCAAACTGGATATTTCTCTCTAGGTCAAACATTAAAAAAAAAATCTGTGATTAACTGGCTCAAATGTCTTTGGTCAAAATAAGTTACTGATTGGGGCTTTAAATTTATACATGAGTTTCAGTCATTAGTAGAGTGCTGTTCTCCTGTGGTACTACTTAATATATGCAGTGCTCTTGTGGATGTAAAATATGCAAATGAAGCCCTAATATAACAGCAACAACACTGAAATAACACATTATGTTAATATTCAATTTGTGCAACTCAAATTGATTTTACACGCTAGTTAAATGTTTTTGAAATAACTGCTTTCACGCAGGAAAGAGTGGTGCAGGCACCATTCTGACTTGTTTGTCTATCCATTGACCTTTAGACAAATTCACACTAGCAAATCGTTTGTGGATGGGGACCTGAATCCACATGCAGAGCTAGCGCCCAAAAGTAAATTAAATTCATTCTTTTCTTCTGTTCTCTGCCCATTTGCAGGTGCTTGGTCATTCTCTGTGTCTGAGTTAGCAGCACCAGGGGTGGAGGTGGGCCGTCTTACCGCCACAGATCCTGATCTGGGAGAAAACGCTCAGATGGAGTTCACGATCCTGGAAACTGAGGAGGGGGAGACATTCAATATAACTGGAAGAGACCAAGAGGCAGTCATTGTGCTGAACAAGGTGAGTGATGAGACAGGGTGAAGGTAATGCATGTGTATACATACATGTATGTGTACAGCCATGCTTGAAAGTATGTGAACCCTACAGGGGATGGTCATTATTCCATGTTATAGAGGAATGAAATAAAATCCTTATTTATTATTTATTATAACCTCAAATCCTAATGAGGATATCCCAAATAAACAACGTGCACAAATGAATATGATATATTTTCATTGTTTATTTAATAAAACTCCTTCAATCAATAGCTTGTAGCACCTCCTTTAGCAGTGATGACTTGGAGTAAACATCTCACCGATCAGTCTCTGGCGTCTTCCTTGAGGGTGTTTCACCCACTCTTACAGAACTCGCCAACTTAGTGAGGTTTGAGGTCTGTCTCACATCAACAGCCGCTTCAGGTCCTGACACATCAGCTCAGTTGGATTTAGGTCAGGACTTTGCCAATCCAAAACATTGAACTTCTTCTTCCTGAGCCATTCTTTGGTAGATTTGCTTGAATGCTTAGGATCACTGTCTTATTGGAACAGCGACTTCCGGCCCAGCTTTAGCTCTCAGACTGATGGCCTGACGTCCAGGCTATTCTGTTCAGGTCCAGAGGAAGAAAAACAGCCCCAACCCATGACACTCCCACTGCCATGCTTGACTGTACGGATAAGGTTATCTTGATGATGAGCAGTTTTTGGTTGTCGCCATTTTCGAACAAACACTTCAATTTTGCTTTGTCCTTTTTAGACACCAGAGGCCTCTCTTCCTGGCTAGCCTTGCATGAATGCCACTTCTGTTCAGTGTTCTTCTTATTTTTGATATGACTATAACCTTCTCCAGACTGATGCATACTCACTACTCTCTTCCTGAGGTCCTTCTATCACAGCACAGTGTTTTTCTTTCACCTGCATGCAGACTGACCAGGTTTCTCATCTGGATTTGTGCCACACAACCTCCTCCCCAGAGATCTGACCTTTAACTGGTTAATTTCATACCCAATTATTTACCCACCTGATTCTACTTACCTACTTGATTAAACTAATGCAAGAGTAGGTGTGGTTTTCACCTGCACTAATTCCCTTTAAACTATTTTTATTTCGCTAAATGCGCAATTTCACACATCATAAAGGACTGCATGGTAAAAACTCAAAATTAATAAAATTACACAGGGAGTTCACAAACTTTCAAGCATGACTGTATATACATAATAAAATCAACATTGATTTCATACTAACAAAAAGTGTAGCAAGAGGATTGACAATAGCAGAGGATCTAAAGCTAAATGTGGGTGACGCAGCTCATCGGATGTGCTTATTCCAGAATTTTTCCATCATATTGTCAGTCATTTTCTCTTTTCCTGCCACAGAGATTATGTTCAATATCATTGCGATCAGCTTCTATCAGGGCTGCAGCTAGATAGCAGTAAATAAACAAGATATCAGACTAAAACATTTGACTCAAATCCCACAGTGCAATTTACCAGTTCTGCTGTGAAAGCAATGTGATTGAAGCTCAATGAACTCCAACAAAGCAAAGTGCAAAGTGGAGTCTCATTTCGCTGAAATGGCCACTCCACAGCACAGTGAGCAAAAATATGAGACAATTTTTTTTAGGGCAGAAAGTGTGTCCAAACATGTTTCATATTTTGAATGAGCTCCGTTCTGTTTTTCTGTTCAGGCAACCAAACATTCCCCTGAAACATCCTGTATTCCTGACAGCTTCAGATTAGTAAGGTGCTACTATGCAAAATGAATTACAATTAACTGATGAGCAGCTAATTGAAAAATATAAATCCTTCATTCAAAAAGTGTAGCTGAATTGAAATCAGCAGACCATATTAAAGGGGGCATGTGAATTAATTGTGAGTGAATTTGTCTTTTTACTTGCTTTATAAAGGTGTTTACAACACTGGTGCATTCCAATATAATAGTAGTACAGTTCAAGATTGGTTCAAGATAAAATGAGTTAAAATGAGAGCCTGATCAATTATAGAGTAAGGCTAGTATAGAAAGAAGAATGTTTTAGTTACAGAGGGAAACCCAGAGGAGTGAGAAAAGCAGGTAGGGTCCTGTGTGAGTGGTGATACAGTGTATGTATATGGATATATGAATCATTTATGGAAGGGTCTCAATAAAGCATACGGGCCAAGGCTGACTTTTATTTTTCACCCAACAGCTGTTGGATTATGAGACCCGCAGTTCGTATTCTTTCACTGTGGAGGTTGCCAACCCAGTGGTGGATGCTCGGTACCTAAGGAAAGGCCCCTTTAAGGACCAGGCAACGGTCCGGGTCATGGTCCTTAATGCTGATGAGCCGCCACGATTCTCCAGGACTCTGTACCATCTGGACGTGTCTGAGAACTGCCCTCCTGTCTGCTCTGTGGGACGGGTCTATGCTGTGGACCCAGACACAGGACAAAGCACTAACATCAGGTGGTCATCACACACTCACACCCAGTCAGTCACACACACACTCAGTCACTCAGGGTGTTTTCAGACACTTTTAGTTATTTTGGGGCATAAGTGACACTCCAAACTATCTCAGACCCTCTGAAATGAACTGTGACCATCTCAGGAGGTGGTCTGAGAGCGGTTTGTTTAGAGTTTATTTTTCAGTTCACTTGTTTTTCCCATTGTGAACCGTGTAGTCAACACACAGTGCTCCCAGTTCACTTTGCATTTTTCATTACATTTTTGTCCCTCCATGCTCATTACATATTTTTGATTGCATTATTGAAACCTATTCTGTTAACTTTTGTATTGAAATTATATACATAGATGAATTATGAAAACAGATTCCAAGTTCAAGTTTCGTTTTCCCTATTTCTGGGGCTAAACGAAAAAGGAAATGGATGCTGCAACCAGTAGTTAAGGTGAACGGAAAATGTACATGTATCCATTAGAGTCCTCTTTCAAGTGAACATACACTGTGGCTGCAAAGGCAACTCAGTTAGTTTTGGTCCACTTAAAAGAGAATTTGGTTTGGTTCATTTAAAGAAAACTATATGTGAAAACTCCCTCAGTTACTCATTCAGTTCAATTCACTTCAATTCAATTCAATTCAATTCAATTCAATTCAATTCAATTCAATTCAATTCAATGACAAGAACAACAAGAACAACAAGAACAACAAATACTTCATATACATGTTGTGAAGTTGCTATATATATTTCTTGTGTCAACATCCTCCTTGTCTTAGCTCATGACAGGTTAACATATTTTGTTGCAATCGTGGCACATTCTGTTTTTTCTGGGGCAAGGTTTTCAAAGTTATTGCAAAGCCGTTTGAATATAGGGAAGCACATTCCTCTCACTGCTTCATTTCTTTTATAAAGTCCTAATTGGCAATGAGAACATGTTGTATCTCCTTTGGCCAGCCGTATCTTTAATGTCGTCCCTTTTCAATAGCAAGGCTGTGATCACTGACCCAGTATTTTGTTAGAATTTGTCTTTCTCTAATATTCTTAGTTCTGACCAGATAATCTGCAAGTTGGTGTTCTCGCTGCAAATCATCCTAACATTTCAATCCAGTGTATTGTTTAATTTAATTTTGCCAATAATTGCTGTAGTCAATTTTATCATTCTTTTCAACTTGTTTCAATAATGCTCTTTGGGTGGAGTTAGCTTCCATCTTATTTGTCTGGGGCCATTGATGTAAGGGGTCAGTCTCTGGGCAGGAAATGTTGACCAGGAAAGCTCTGTGATGTAAAGACTTTGGGTCTGACAGGGCCAGGTGACACCTTGCAAGCCCTTTTCTCAACATCAATCAGAAGTGGGAATCCACCAAGCTCAGTCCTGGATGTTAGGGGATCTCCGGATGATGTGCTTGCAGAACTCAAGGGGTAGCTGTTCTACGCGGGTCTTGACCCATGCTTTATAGTCGCACTTCAATAAGGGGCTCCAGTTTCACTGCCATACAGTAATATTGAATTAGGGAGTTGAAAATCTTCAGCCAAATTGATTGGTTGAATTGGTGGGATTAAACTCGGAGATGTTTTTCCTAGTTAAAGCTCTGTGTGGTTTTTCTTAAATAGGTGGAGGTGGTGGCATGTGAAAAGGTAGTTTCACCATGTAAATTGATACGTACCGATTGCATCGGTCTTTCTTTTGGAAAATCATGATTTTTGTTTTGCCCATATTTTTTTTTCTATTTTATGTCTGCAGGAATAACAGACTTTATTTACAATGAAGTCTGTATTTATTTGTGAAAGACTTTATTTACAATAAACTGTGGGGTTCATAAAGTCTGTTACTCCTGCAGACAGCTGATGGATCTGCATAGAGCAGGCATTTGACCTCCTGGTCATCCATAGAGAAACCTCGATCTGTCTGCCAGTTCATTTAAGTATAAATTGAAGAGTGTTGGGCTTGTCTGACACCTCTTCTGTGGTTGAAGTATTCAGTTCTTTTATGTCCAATTTTAACACATTTTTTCTCGGCGTACATTGAATAGACTATGTTGTAAATTTTACCTTCGACCCCACTTTGAATCAATTTGTAGATTAGCCCCTTGTGCCAAATGGACTCAAATGCTTTACTCTTCTGTTGTGTTGTATCTCAGGTATTCCATCGATCCTCAGTCAGATCCTGAGGCACTGTTCCGCATTGCCTCTGACACAGGCTTCATCAGCACAGTGATGGAGTTGGACCGCGAGCGGGAGCAGTGGCATAATATCACTGTCATCGCCACACAGAGGGGTAGGTTAGCTCTTCTGCCCTCTAGCACTATGGGTACCACTGCTTTGTAGAAAGTCATATTTCACTGAAAGCATCGCCTGGGGTTGAGAATGGAAAGTGAAGAATAGAAATATTAGAAGTGTATAGATAATTTGAACATTACTGTTGGTTTCCTTTCTCCCAGACAATCCCAATCTTGTGTCAAGGGTTGTGGTTGCCATAGAGACACTAGACCAGAATGACAATGCGCCAGAGCTGGACAGACAGTACACAACGTCTGTATGTGACTCTAGTGCCCCCGGTCAGGTCAGTTTGTGTCAGCATTTGCCTGATATTCCATTTCACTTCATATTATTTTCTTCTTTTTGCACTTTTTTTCCCTGAGCTTTGGAAAGTGGCTTCTATCTTTGAAAGCCTATATGTTTTTACTCATTTCTGATCTCATTTGATTTTTGATTTGATCTCTTCTGTTGTTACAACATTACAAGCTTTTAATACACAAAATAGTTATTGGCACATACCTTTCTTTTAAGGCTAATATAAACATCTAGGCTGAAAATCTATTGTGTAATGTAGTGTCTTAGGTGTCCTCAAAATTGTGTTGATTCTTTAACAACGATGTTTGTGTGCCTTGTCTTCATCGAGTCAATAGTCTTTTGCTTCAGCACTTAAATCTGTGCCTGAATTAAATAGGCTACTTTGTATGTCTATTGTGAGATTTGATGAGGTATATTTTAAGCATAAGCCTGACATTTACTGTGGTCAAATAAAGGATCCTCTTCACAGGTAGTGCAGGTCCTGCGAGCCATCGACAAGGACCAAGGAGGAGAGGACACCCCAGTCCACTTCAGCATCCCTCCCGAGTCCAGCTCTGCCCTCAACCTCACCATCAGGGAAGGTGGAGGTAGTACTGAATTGGTCTATTTTTCTCTTTTGTACACAAAACAAAACTGGTGTGTGCTAGCTCTCCGGTGATTGTGCGTGATGTTCTGTGCTTTGCCCTGTTATCAGGTGTGACAGCCAGCCTGGTGCTCCAGTCAGCCTTGGAGCCCCTCCCTGGCTTTTCCCCCTCCTTACTCACCCTCTACGTCCCAGTTGTGCTGCGCGATGGGGCCTCTGGTCTCACCAACACTGGCACGGTCACCGTGACCATTTGTCCCTGTCTGAGAGGGGGAATGCAGACAGAGGATAGGGGGAGACAGAGGGACAAGAGATGGGAGAGACACATGGTTTGTCTGCCCCTGCCTTCTACCTCTCCATCGCTCATATTCAGTATGGTCACTTTACTAGCCATGCTGGCGTGTATCACCACTCTGCTGGGTACGTTTGGAAGGCCTTGCTGCCGCACTCATTTCTTTCCTTATACTGACGTATTACTATCCATGATGTCTGACTTTTTGAAAGATTTTTTTTAGCATTTCGGTCAGGTTGTTTCTGTGTTGTGTAAAGACTATGTGGTCATGTGACTCTTTTTTGCCCTTTAGTGGTGTGTGCACTCTCGCTGTCTTTGCGCCATCAGAAGCGAGACTCCAACTCACCCTTCGAGGAGGATGATGTCAGGGAGAACATCATATCCTATGATGACGAGGGGGGAGGGGAAGCAGATACTGCAGCTTTTGACATCACAGCACTGCAGAGCATGCACAGAATACAGCACATGCAGAACAACAGGAACATGTGAGCTGCGTCCTAAAATGTTTATCCTTGTGACGGTGGAGTATGGAAGTGTGTGTGTGTGTGTGTGTGTGTGTGTGTGTACGTATGACTGTGTGCATGTGATATACTCTGACATTCATCTCTTGGCACAGATGGTACACCCAGCAGAATCTGCCAAGGGCCAGAACATACAGCTGGAGTCGTAACCCTCGCTCCGGTCTGGACCCTCAGCGGCCGGGCTCTGCTCCACTCTACGGACGTCTCTGCTACGGGATCCACACTCTGCCTGTTCTCAGAGATTATCCAGAAGGGCCACTGGAGGCAGGTTTGCAACTAGCCCAGCTGACCCTTGGGGTCCATGGCAATCACACTGGTAATTCCCTCATCATCCAGAGCCAAAGCACCTTTGAGCCCCTGGAGCCTGGAGCAGCTCACATGCGCTCTGCTGAGATGGGCCCTGGTAGTTATGAAGCAGAACACATGCTGGCTAAGAGCAACCCCACAGACACAAGCAGAGGCAGTGAACCAAACTCTGACACGAAACAGAATCAGGATCACGTCAAGGTCAGATATTAACAGTGTTGATATTAACAGAGTATATGATCCTAAGCTTCTTGTGTGTCTTTCTGCATCATCTAATTTCTTCCTTCTTGCTTACCTATACAGATAAACCCAACAGAGTTGACTTTAATAAACAAAGCTGCAACTTTGACCTACTGTGACCAAAATGAATCTTCATGCCAGAGTCACACCAGCTCTTCATCAAACCAGCAGGAGGGAAGACCGGGGTCATCTCAGACACAGATCAGCACTGGAGCAACCAGCTCTACGGTAGATGAAATTGATACCGATTCCTCTATTCCCTCGGTCTCAGAGAAAAATGATTCTACCAGCAGCCACATCAATGCTGTTAACACTCCTGTTTACCTGAAAAGGGACACATACAGCATTGTAGGTTCACTCAATCCAAGTAACAGAGAGATGGCTATGAATGGGACTAGAAGCAGTGGTTTGTACCCAGGGGGAGCGCAGCCTCTGAACATGTACAGACTGGGGAGGAGGGACCTGACCCCACAGCCTTTGCCTTTATGTGGGGGGGTGTTTGGATACAACAGGGGTTGGGCATGTGGACCGGAGCATGCGCCTGGGAGAATAGGGACTACCAACTCCCTGCCGCTCAGAATGGAAGATTTCCTGAATTTCCGCCTGGATCAGGTGACTTTTGACCTGTCCCAGCCACCCTATGACTCACTGCAGACTTATGAGTTTGAGGGGCGTGATTCGAGGGCCGAGTCACTGAGTTCACTGGAGAGCGATGGAGAGAAGGAGGAGGGAAGAGAGGTGGGAGGGATGGAAGAGTTAAACCAGAAGTTTCAAAGGCTGGTGGAGATCATCAAAGAGAGGGAACAAGAGAAGGAGCAAGAGAAAAAGTTGACAGAGGAAGAGACGCAGGTGGTAGATGGAGGGCAGAATATGGAGGATGTTGTCAATGAGACGTATAAACAAGAAACTGAGGAGGACAAAGAAAAAGAACCGCAGAGATGGGATTTCTAGAGGACCTACCCTGGATAAAAAAAAAAACGTTAGAGAGAGGAGGACTGTCTTGACACTGATGGATTTTAAACACAGCAGGATGGCAAAATACACAGCTTCTGACAGATCCCCCCCCCACCCAGAAAAGCCAGGATGCTGGCAATGTAGAGCCAAGATTTGTGGGTAAATCAATGCACACCTCATAGATTCACCTCCACTGTTTATAAAGTGCATATGAAATGTGTCACTTTCACACTGCTCTTGTAACTGATATTAATAATGCACTTAGGCTTTCAAAGCTAAAGTTATGAAAAATTAACTTTCTGAAATATTGATTCTGAGCCCTGAAAGCTGCATTGTTAGAAAATAGGCCTCATGAAATATTGAACAAAATTGTGATATTTAATATTGATAGTTTAATAGGGGCACACTCACTAGGAACACTTAGAGTTTGAATGCAACTTTTACATCTGAATGGGAATCGGTAATGTGAATCAAATGAATTCTAAAATCTCTCTATAGGCCTACACTATCACATGCAACTGCGTACATTGCTCTGTATAAATTCACATTTCGCCCTGTAGATCCAGAGTAGTGATCATCATGGTAGTGAACCTGCTCACTATGCAATTTGCACACAGACTTAGAAATGATTAGATTATTTGATATTTTAAGAAGCACTGTCAAAGACTGTTGTGTACTGTAGTGGAAGTACAGTAAATGATGTCTATATGTAGATACATATCAACCTTGGCTTTAGTGGTTGTTGTTCTATGGTTGACACTTAACCTTTTGAGGGAAACACTTACATGGTATTCACTCACTGGAAGAGTATCTGATTTTCAGTGATTAAACTGTTGCCGATGTATACTTACAGTGCTATTCATTTGTTCCCATAATTTATTTAATGCAAACGTTTCACAAGTCACTGTTTTGTTCACGTTTGCTCATCTAACATATCAAATGCTTACTTAATTCTGAGACGAAATCAGGAAGACACCGTGACATGATGCAATACACACAAGACAAAAGGAGTACAGAATACTATACCGACAGCAGTAAAACAATGATTTACTTTAAAATGGTTTAATGTTATTCAGACAATCTGTCATTTGATAATGACCCATTTCAAAACTCATTTATTATTTAAAAGTTATTAAAATAATATACCATTATTTACACTTCTAACCTCTGTCACCGTATTTGCTTGTCCCCAATTCTTGTTTACAGTAGTGGGAAATTAAACCATTCTAATGAGAATATGTTTTCAAACCAAATACGACAAAAAACCTTTGACACACTGGAAAGAAAAATGAGGTGCAAAAAGATTACTACTCCAGGCAAGAATATGAAATACAGAGAAAAGCAATGGGATACTAAATGAAGGGCCACATGATAAATAGTCATCATTATACTGTCAATATACTGGCCTGCTGGTGTAATACCACAGGCTGCAAGAATATAGGATATTATACAGTACTACAGCAAGAACTGTTCCTCTCTTAGAGATCATGAGCAGATGTAACATTGAACTAAATATGAATACAATGAGAAAAATACAGTTAACTATTGTAACAAAAAAAACCCAGTTCAAGTATGTTTAGCATTAAGCATTATAAATGTTAAAAACCCATGAAGACAGAACGCTCATATTGTGAAGTCAAGCAATTTGTAACCTTAGTGGTTGGCAGTACAATGTTGCCACCTAAAGTCCAACATATGGACTGCATCTGTGCATACACCACCGCAACGTGATCAGGACAACACAAGACATAAATATTGGGGGGAAAAAAAAACAGGAAAGAGAATCATAATTATTATATTAATTCATAAAAATGTAATACTTTATTAATCCCTGAAGAAAAAAAAAGCTTTTCAGTTGCAAAACCCACCTAATGAGGAGTGAGAGCACAGATACTTCAGCAGGGGAGGTGCTTGCTGTGGTAGAAAAAAATGGCATCTTGAAGAAAAATCACATCCATGTCAAGTCTTCATGTAGAGCCTCTGGAGGAGAAGCGACTGAGCTCTTCCTGTACTAGTTTCATTGTTACTCCATTACGGACTAGAACACAGTGGACACCTGGGAAGCAGAGAAACAGGGTAAGTTGTTATAACCGTCTTACATTACATCCTGTGACAATGATTTATTCAGGGAGCATAATAATGTATGATGTTCAGTGTGTCTGCATGTATGTGAGTGCATGTTTTTTGTATCCGTCAACCAAGACATCATCATAAATATTCAACATACAGCCTGCAGGGGGCACTACAACAGGAGATGAAATTTTATGGGTCCTATAATTATGGAACTGGTACACGTACACACAGCTGACCTTGCCAAACAAGGCATTTTTGATTGCAACCAAACAGTTTAATTTTGGACTCATTTGTCTTCAAGTTTGTCAAGGGGTCTCTGGCTTTTCTGCCATTTCTATTCATTGTTCTTCTTATTGTTGATGGATGCACAGTGACATCAGATGCAGCCATGGAGGCTTGTAGATTGCTGGATGTTATTCTTAGGTTGTTTTTTTTACTAGTTTTAATATTTTTCTTGTGGCTCTTGGTGATATTTTAGAAGGACATCCACTTCTAGGCAGAGTCGCTGTCTTGTTAAATGCTCTCTGTGTGTATATTATTTGAAAACTCACTTGAAAAGTGATTTCACAAGATTACCTCTGGCGTTGGAAAGTTGGACAACAAGGAGCATGACATGCAGCAGATACCCAGTGAAACCAAATGAAAATACTAAAGTTTGACTTTCCTGATCAAAGATATCATCTTAAAACGATAAAATGACAATTAAATAAGTAAACAGATACAGACTGTGTACAGTCCCATGGCACCTTTGTGGGAATGACTAATGATTAATTAGCACTGTATTTGAATGTGATCTGAGCTCTCAGGGTCCTTAGTTGATCAGCTGCTTTAATCTCTTCTATAGAGAGTACAATTATGTTAGGCTACTTGGCTCGCTAGGTAACATAAGCAACTGAACTATTAAAATATTACATACATAAATAAAGTGCCTTCATAGAGTATTCAAGCCTTTTTACTTTTTATGTATTTCGTGGTGTTACAGCCTAAATTCAAAATGGATTTTTGCCAGTGATCTACACACAGTAATCAATAATGTCAAAGTGAATTTTTTTATTTATAGTTTTTACAAATTAATTAGAAATGAAAAGATGAAAGTTTTTGAGTCAATACGTGTTTACAACTTGGTTTGAGTCCCCCTGTGGCCAATTCAATTGATTGGGCATGATTTAGAAGGACACACACGCATCTATATAAGGTCCCACGGCTGACAGTACACAACAGAAATGCTACCATTTAGTCAAAGGAATTGTCCATAGACAGAACTGTAAGGAGGTATAGATGTGGGGAAGGGTATGAAACCATTTCTAACATGTTAGGAGTTTACAAGAGGACAATCGGCTCTAGGGTGGCAGTCTGACCAAACTGAGTAACCAAGCAAAAAAGACCTTGGTCAGGGTGGTGACCAAGATCCCAAGGACACTCTGACAGAAGTACAGGGCCCCTTGGCTACCATGTGAGATTTTGCCAGAAGGACAACAATCAGCACAGCACTTGACAAATCTGGGCTGTATGGCAGAGTGGCCAGAAGGAAGCTACTCCTGATAAAAAAAAAGGCACAGGACAGCAGCCTGGAGGCAGGGAAAGACTGAGGCAAAACATTCTGCGGTCTGATGAAATGAAAATTGAATTCTTCATTTTGTGTAAAGGGCTGTGTTTGGTGAGAACTGGGGACAGCTCGTCACGCTAACTGCATCGCTTCTATGAAGCATGGTGTTGGCAGCATCAGGCTGTGGGGGCTTTTCAGCAATGCAGACTGAGAAACTTGTAACACAGGCAAATTCATGAGGAGAACATGCTTTAGAGTGACAAAGATTCAAAAGAACGTTAAAGTCCTTGAGTGGCCCAGCCCAAGCCACTACAGAGGGGTGAAGTCTCATGGTTATGTGAAACTTGACATGTGAAATTGAATGGTAGTGATGTTGAAAATACCTAATCGACTGATGTCTGAGATGTTTCTCTGTTCATCATCAAAGAACATCATTTCACTGTACTGGAATCCGCTGTCAGCTTGTAGCCTGGAGAGAGAGAGGGGATGACAGGTCCAAACGTACTTAAAAAGTGACATCCACCTTGGGCCAGACTTAACCACTCTATGGCCAGCCCTTCACATGGCCTCTGCACTCCCTCTCTAATGCATAAATGCACGCACGCACACACACACACACACGCCCACACACGTGCACAACCTTCTGTGTCAATTGCATTCAAGAAAGAGGCACTGGTGGCAAGGTCATAAATTGTGTGAATGCATTTTTAGACTTACTTTTTAAAGTGAGTGATCTTTGAACCAGGGTATATTTCTTTCAAGGAGATGTACTGGTTGAGATTGAAGAGTGACAGGAGCTGATTGGCTCCATCTACCTCCCCAGTGCTGAAAAATAGAGAGAAGAGTGCACCATGACATTTCAGAACTGAAAAAAACTTTACAGCTCTCAATTTCAGGCATTACAAAATTCCCTGTATTCTTGATATCTTACCGTGAGGCTACACCTATCTTAATGCCCTGGTTGTGGACAGAGGTGAGGACTGCCACTGTGTCTTTATAGAGAGAGACCTGCTGCCGCCTTGCATCCAGTACCACTCCCCTACAAAGACACCAAGATGGGATATTCTCAATGAACATGTGTACAATGTATTGTGTATATCCCTTATATTTTGCAGGACTGGTAAAAAAAAAAAGAGAAAAAATCATCGGCCTGTGCACAACAGAGCCAAGAAATTAATAAAATATATTTCCAAAACATTTAATTGGGTCGCTAAGTTTATTAATTCATAATGTAGTTTATTATTATAGTGTTTAATCACTCTCGCAGCTTCAGTGAGTGAATAATGTAATATGATAGGCTGGTAGAATGCGGAAGTGCTCACTGACTCCAGTCTTTTTCTCTTATTAGTAATGGTTTACCACTTTAATCTCACTTATCAAAATGCCATTTCCTAATTAACTATTAATAACCAACTTCAGAAAACAAGACCAGAAAGTGGTTCAGTCCAGATATCTTCAATTTAACGTTGGTTGATATTTGTGAGGTTCTCTGCATGTCAATGACATATTAATGTTACACAGGACAGTCAGTACATGTCCAGTGTGTCACAACATGTTTCTTGCTACTTACTTCTCATCTTTGTGAAAAGGTGCGTCGACATGAGTATCTACCCAGAAGGGCCAGAGAGTATAATCTGTAAATAAGTGTAGAAAATACTGGTCACTCGAAGGGATGAGCTACATTAGAGCTACTGCTAACTACAGTAGGTTAACGTTAGCTAACTAGCTAGCTGCCATAAGACTTAGAGAGGATACGTTGGGACACTTACCCAGATCGAACACAACAAATTTTGGCTTGTACATAGTTAGTACAAACGGGTTGCTTCTGAATTAATCAGCATCTGAAGAAATGGGCTTATATCTTCAAAAGATCATACCAAGTGAAATATAATATTCCTGCTCATATGTACTGTTTCCCTAATTGTACCTTTAGGTGCTGTCGTGATTATCGGATATATGAATGTCTCACCAGGAAGTACCTTTTGAACGTCAAGTGGAGCACTGACGTCGGGGAAATCAAGGTTGTAGAGAGAGATTATTTTGGGAGCATTTTTGCCTTTGTTGGACAGTTGACTATAGAGAGGGACAGGAAGGACTGAGCGAGGCTTGACGAGGACAAGCCGGATTCAAAGGCGATCTCTAGATTCCAGAATGGTACGTGAACTCAGAGTGATGACGTAGCCGTGAGAACTGTCGCTCTGTCTGTTTCTCTCAGGTCGCAAATATCTCTTGGGAACTCGGGTTTTGGCGATTAGCCCCGATTTCTCCGACTTCCTGAATTCTGAACCATACCTGTATAGTCTAGTGTAGGAAATGCCATTTATTTCAGATAAAGCAAACTAAATATTTTTAGTTTAATCAGTCATTCTGTGATAAAATGTCATGGCAAGACGCAACTACTTGCAGGGTTGTTCATCTGTGGTTGGATTTGAAATGTTAGCTATGCAGCGAAACATGAACTCAGATGTATCACTCGCTAACTGCATGTGTTATGTGTGAAAAGGCTTATATGGAGCAACTAAAGTCTACAGAAAACGTGAACACTACCCCCTAGCGGTCATAGCAAAAAAAAATAATCTAGGTTTACATACAGACTATTTAAACAGGAATTAATATGCAACGTTATTGATTGTTCTATAATAATAAATGCAATGGGGAAACAAGCATAGTATTATTTCATCAAACATTGTTTTTGATTTGTCTCATGTCTGGTGTGGGTAATTTTAGAAAGAGGTTATTGGAGAATGATTGGCTGGCACAGTGCCAAATTGTTTCATTCTGTATCATTAAAAGAAATGCATTTTTGAATAATATAGGCCGTGTTATAATAAGTTTGTATTGAACAACCATCTCCTATTGCCTATCCATAACCTCCCAACTCACCTTCCCCCCCAGAAATAAAGCTGACACTGCACATATGTGTAAAGGACTGAAAATGTAGTAGTTAGTATGGTCACCTAAGAGATCACACTCAGATGTGGTTTACTGACAAGTATCCACACACAGATGGATTTATCTTTAATTCATGGCATACATATAGTATTTGGGTAAGCTAGTCTTACACCTTAAGGCATTACATCATCCTTCAGCACAGAATATGTATTCATTTCCTTGGACAATGACAATACTTGCATTATTGTTTTTCTAGGCCCTGCAGGTTGTTATATTAATGTTCAGCATATCTTTCAAAAAGAAAAAATATTTTCAGGATGCATCGTCAAATTTATGTATACATTCATTCAAGTTGGCAAACTACAATTTTTAAAAAATAAAGCACAGCTTTACTTTATCTACAAACAAAAACAGTGCAGCAAAAGTCCCTATGGAGCCTTTCTAATGTCTGTTTATCTATCTTCTCTGGCAGCAGTTTGTAGAGTAGCCCTTTACATCACTGTGACTCGTTCATCATCTGAGAATGCTGTGTTATAAACACCATCCAGGTTCTCACATGCAACGCCGTTCTCCACTTTCACCTGTGTCTCTTCAAAGTTCCCATCTTCTGTCTTCCCATTCTTTTTGCTAGATAAGGATTAGCCAAGCAGAAAATGACCAAGCTTAATAATCACTTGAATATTGACAAAATGCTAAATGTACTGCATCCAAAGTCATTTGCTCACCGTCTCTTTTTGAGCAGAGAAGACACAAGCAGAGCGACGATGCCAGCACAAACAGTGCCTATGACCACCCCAAACACAATGAGCCATGGAGGGGTGTCTGGGTTGACCGGTGCTGCCAACGTGGGAGAGATGCCGACAAACTCCAGGGTGCGATCTGTTAGCAGGAAGGCATTGTTGATGCGATGTCTGGACAACCTGTTGGGCAGATAAGGTTTAGATTCAATATGGACATGATCATTTTGCAAGAAACCACGCTACTTTATTTACATTCAGTAAACTATTCCTAAACATGTTGCAATTCTACAATGCATTACCTGTCATATTGCTGGCTTTTTTCACTCGTTATTTGGTTGTTGATTTTTAATTGAATATTATGACAGGGCATTAATTGTGCACAATTAATTTGAATCAAGTGTCATCAGGCATTATCAGCTGAATTCTGGCCTTGCCGGGTGTTACATTGAGCATATAGTTACTTTACTGAACGTCCAAAATCTAGTTTTTGTAAAAATTAATAAATCAATAAAATGGTCAGAAATACTTTCCATTATCGATCTAATTTGCAACATGAGTGCTTACCATCTCCAGGCATCACAGAAGTTCCATCTTTTGCTGCATGTGCTGCATGCAACAGTATACCACTGATGCTCTGTGGCACCATGCGCAAGAACAACAAATTATTTTGTTCTATTTTGTTCAAATATAACAACAAAGTGCAATCTGAAAAAGAATAGGCTGCAGTTTTTGCTGCAGTACTAATGCAGCACTGATAAATAATGGGAGACTTTTACAATTGCTACAACTCTAACAGTGCAGAGTAACATGACTGTACCTCATATTTTTAGAATCAACTAGGATTCAGTGCAGTTTTTTGGCAGTTGAAATAAAGGATGTTGAAATGTGATTTGGGCAGCAGGATTGCATAGTGAGTAGGGAGTTCCCAGATTCCCGCCCCTGAGTTGGTAAGCATCCATCCTGCTGAAGTGTCCATGAGCAGGACACTGAATCCTACCAGCACCAGGGGCGCCGTTACATAGCTGACCCTGTGATCTGACCTCCCTCTTTACCCGCGGGGATGAAAAAAGTATCATATTATCATTATTGATGTAGTTCATTACCTTACAGCATTCTTCACATCTGCCTTATCAACAAGGCGTGTGGCGTTCTGAGGTGATGCCACCACAAACCAGAAGGACACTCTTGGAGTCTCGTGACACACAATGATGCTGTTCACACTGATGAAGTTCCACAAGACAAGTGACACCATGAAGAAAGTGTCATTGGTTTAATTATGGTGAGAAGAGACATCCTACTGTAGTTATGGTGTCTGTATTACAAAGACATGGAAAGTTCTCTTACTTGAAATCCTCACTGTTGAAGTATCTCCTCATGGCAAAAGCCAGAGTTGCTCGGAAAAGGAACATTTCATTTTCGTTCCATTCGTACTGCAATAGCAATAAACAGAACATTACAGTATTATGTGCTCTTTGGAGTGAACACCTTCATGGTTGCATGATCACAGTTGGACTTTGTCTCAAAGTAATTATGCTCATTTTCAAATGTTTTCTTGGCAACAGACAGTATACTACCATTTGTGAAGATAGTTGCATAGATAACAGGTCATAAAAAATGATTTATGATGTAATGTTTTGATCATTTTTTCAACTTGATAAATGTTTAGATGTATACGTACAGCTTGGTCTCCCAAGGCAGTTTTGATGCTGAGTCGGACTTTGTAGCCATCGAAAGCATCTACAACAATAACACATGATTGAATGTCTGTGGAATCTGGATGACATTACAAATTCTCAAATAAAGAACAAAATGCCTAATCTGGTTTTGCTGCATTGTGTCGTGCTGTCTTGATTAACAGCTGTTCTGTGCATATGCATTTACATTTTGTATCTCAACAAAGAGAGTAACAGCTGTTGACTAAAACCGAGTACTGTGATGAGAACACATCATTTCAGTAAAACTTGTATTAATGTGAGTTTGATTGCCTTTGATTTTCAGGCTAAACTTTTAGTAGTGGTGCCTTGCTGTCCTGTTTGCTCATAGCGTCTTTAGACTACCATGTAGACTCACGTATGACTTCATGGTCACCTCTGAGCTCTAAGCCAGTCTATTGAGCTAAGTTTTGAGTGATGTGGCCGATCTGAGTTTGCTCTGGTTAAAAGAATGGCACCTGCATTCCACATGCGTTGGAGTTGACAGACAACAAGGAGGCAAGAATAGTGACTCTATTCAATAGATAGTCTCTATTACAATAGAGTCTATTGTTACTATCAAGTTCTTTCCCAAAGCACTGCTGAAACACTATTGATCTGTAGATTCAATATTTTATATTGGTATAAATACACTGTGGGATAAAATGTAAATGAATATCAAGCCACATGAGTATGAGCAAGCTACATAGGAGCTAGCTAAACTAGACAGGAATAAACTAGCAATACTAGTTTTCTCTCTGACCGTGTATCACTTACCTGGCGCACAGAGTGGCTCTGCCAAGGTGGATGCCAGGCAGAGCAGGAATAAGATCTTTTCCAACATCACTTCTGAGGATGAGAAGTGAAATAACACCGAATGTTACAACAGTTCAGTCAAAGTCCCAGTTGCCAGGGATTTGAGGAGGTCAACTGAGTAACTCAAATGGGTGAAACCTGGGTTTAATGGTTAAGCTAGGACACACCTGAACCAACCCGTCCTCTTAAAAAATGGCTCCAGCATTCGTCAAAACGGCAACTTGCCTTCAGACCAGCAGTACGTGGAAACGATAAAGTGGGTGCTGCAGTAAAATTGCTACTGTTTGTTCAAGCTCCCAGATAGGTTTGATAATGTGAGAGAGGCAGACCTCCTGGAGAAAAACACAGTGGCTGCTATTGTTTATTTAGTGGTGTACAGTATGTGACTTAACCATGAACCATGTCAGACGCTTTTATATAGATAACATCTATATATCTATATATAACATCTTTCCCTTTTTGTGTCATGAGAACAGAAACACACAGATTGCGTCAGACAAACTGATCAAGTTCATCAGAGACGGCTGAGCATCCGATCATATCTACGTGCTCATATCAACTTTTAGTAATGATAAACACAGCAGTTGCATTTCCTTCCCAATGTGAAAAGGTTACAGGTGATTACATGCTGATGTAAGGGGTTTTAACATATGGCATGCACTCAATCCAGCACATAACAGCATATGGATTTAAACTAGTGCCACAAAGTTGTGATTCATTCAGTTAATTCTGATTGGTAGTGGGTACAATTGATAACAACAAACTTTAAATGCCTCATTTTTCTGTTTTCCCTGTGTGTTGTGTCTACTCAATGGGGCTCCTGGGAGTTTTAAGCCCTCAACCACACTCACACACTTAGTTAGCCTAGCTTTATTATGTGATGAAGGAAATAAATACTTGAATAATGGCAACAAAATCTCCCATAATAGATTGGGCACCTTGTTTGGGTGCTCAGGGTGCTTATGTTCAATGTCCACAAAGAATAGTGCCATGGTTAATCATCCATTCTGCTGAGAACCACGCTCACAACATAGTTAATTTTTCAACACTCACTTTTTATGATCAAGGCTGTCTAACTTAACCATTTATGAAAGACTGAGATGACACATACTCAAGGCAAAGTCTGTGGTTGAGTCTCTCTCCTGCAACAAATGATCTTTCAATCCCATAAAACATCATCGTTTCCATTTAACACTCATGCGGAAATTGACTGAAAACATTTACAACATGTACCAACCTGGTTGAACCACTCCCCATAACAGATGATAAGTCATGCTTTTATTATGTAGAAAATATTGTTTCTACCATTAGTTGCAGTAAAAGAGTATTGTATTCTGTAGTTGAGTTATGTCGTGTCCAAAGTAAAAGCTTGGTTCTTTACAAAAATATGATGGGAAAGTCAAGTTCTGTGACCCGACACACAGAGGGATCAGGACAGAAGTCCTTACATTTAAAATATTGATACACAGCATAAAATATCCAGTAACTTTAGATGGCAATTTCTTCAGAACAATTTAGGGAATCTTCTTTCTATCCACCTTTGGACTGCTCCCAGCCCAATCTTTGCCAGATTGCTGTATGTGCTGTAGGTATTTTCCTGAACAGAGGATGGCAGTAAAGCTACATTACAATTTTAGAGTCATATTGACTTCTGCTTACCAAAGCCTTCACTTGGATTTGAGAATGCTACCTTACTAGTCAGTCACCATGTGAGCTACATTCATTTTTTAACATAGTCCTTACAATGGACAGTGCTTCCACAACCCCATTAACTTTTGATGGATGATTTTGATAGCAGTGTGGTGGCTAAGTTATGGCTGGGCTAGGTCCAGTCCGTCCATCATTAATGTGTGTAAGATTTTTAGTGCAGCTTACAGAAAGTCTAAGAAAAAAAATCTACTGATCAGGACAGGTTTTAGTCTATATTTATTCATTGACCATAGTGACTTAATGCAGTGGTTTCCAAAGTGGGCTCCTGGGCTCAACATGGGGTCCTTAAGGTGGTTATAGAGGTCCCTAGCAAAGGGAATTAGTTTGATTTCACCATTTGTATTTTTTTTTTTAAAATATTGCACAATTATATAATTATGAATTAGGCTATTGAGTTTTTTTATATAATAATTTTCACTCTCTCAACTGTTCATCCCCCCACCTGCAGTGTAGACAGGGACACAATCCTCTACTAAAGCATATCAAACCACAGTCCCTGTGACAAACTCTTATCAGGTGTATGTTCATGGGTTTAAACAAATCTATAGGGGGTCCTTGGAATGGAACGGCATGAGAAGGGGAACCCCTAATGGACAAAACACCAAGGCTCTCCCTCTGTTTTAGCGCCCCCACAAGGCGCAGAGTGGTAAGTGCTACAATCAGCCATAATAGCCAGTAGTGGAGAAGCCGAGCAAGCAGTCTACTTGTCGGTGGTGATTTTTCCCTGCTCTTGCCAATCCCTCATCCGACTCAGTCTACCAAGAGGCGGTGGTCGGGTTGAATCTACCGATATATTTGGCCGTGCGGAGCCAACTCGTCTCTCCATGCGGCAGTCTGGGAATGGATCAGGATTCTGGTGTGGCGTCTGGAGGGACTTTCATCTCCCTGAATGAAAATGAACACAGATATTACTCAGGTCTCCACAACCTGTGCCAAGCTGACAGCTCAGGAAAACTATCGGCCAGCAAAGTAGGAGAGCTGTTCAAGGCGTCTCAGCTGCCCCCTGAATCCTTGCATCAAGTGAGTATTGCCTGTCGCACATCTGCGCTTGCTTGGACATCACATGGATCAGGTCTTAACGGGTGAGAACTGCGGCTGTTGTACACCAAACCCCTGTGGTCTGCCGGAGTAGGGTTTACACGAGTAGCCTACACTTCCCATCATGTGCCAACTTATAAATATGTTCTTAGTGAATTGTCTTCCTGTGTGTCCTTCCACAAGTACAGCCCAGTTTTTAGCTCATCTCATGGTGAGGTTAAGGTAAATGTTGGGGTCAGGCTTGTAGTGTGTTGGGTTCATCTAGGGAATGTTCTCACAGTTGGACAAATGTGTATTTTTGTGTGTGTGTGTGAGCGAGAGAAAGGCTGTTATACATATATACATATATATATATATATATATATTTATTTTTTAATGAAACTGCTCAATTAAAATGATTCAGTAACTTACAAGCAGCTGCACTATTTGCACTATATACTAGTATCCCAGAAGCTCCTTTACTCATAATAGTGGGCAGGGGGTAGCA
>CABFOQ010001230.1:45986-60535 GCA_900660455.1 Gephyroberyx darwinii | reverse complement strand
AAAGGCTCCCACCCACATCGGTGTACTCACTGAAGCCTTCAGTACCTTGTCATACAAGTCTGGGAAGCCGACTCAACCCAGGCAAAGCAACTCCTCCATATTCCTCCATGTTCCAATAGACACCATAGACTGTCATGAGTGGAGCTGTCCCTGTCTTTTATGGGACAATATCAGACATTTGCTTGACTTTCAGAATAAAAATAATAGTAGAAGTAGTATAGCTGAAAGGTTTTTCCATTTATTCTAACATAGAACTACTGTGTCAGAGTCCCTCATTATAATGGCTGACCCATCACAGAGATATTTTTCCAGTAACACATGAACACGGCGGGTAGTGGTCCCATTAACGCAGCACGCTGTCCCGAGGGGTCTGCTCCCAGCCACCGCAGCCTATTGTGTCTCTATGTGGTGTCAGGAAGTTTGGCAGTGAGCTCTGTTTCCTCCCTATCCGGCCTGGAAGCCCGCCACTGCATGGAGATGATTGACACACAGCCTTTTGAGCGCTGCTAGGCCCTGCTGCAGGATGCCTGCAGGATCACTCCTGACTCTTAGACCTTTTATGTCACACAGCATCAGAGAATCATAAATAGCGTCTTTGTTTTAGGTTATATGATGACTTAGCAAGTTAGCAGTTGGGTTATGATGGACCTGATTGGGCCTCTTTCACTTTCAGTGTTCCAGTCTAGGCTGGATGAGTGAACTTTTACTTCATAAGGGCTTTGAATACAGAGAATATTCTGTTGTGGGATTTATACTTACTCACTGTCATGCTTAGCTCTTTCATTAGTGTCCGTTTGTCCTTGAGTCTTTCTGAGATGAAATGCACATGATGTCTGTTTCTGTCCAACAGAGAAATCCACCAATCCACCTCTAACACTTGTTCTAGACTGTCTCTGGGCCAGTCATGGGAGTGTGTATGGACACTTTCTCCTAACTATTTTTTAAGTTGAGGGAAATTCTTCAGTCGGTAAAAATGTCTTCTGTTAATTTTATTTTTTATTCTTCACCAGCAGATGAAATGACAAAATGATATATGCGAAATATCAGATCTGTAGAGAGGAGATCTTGACATCTAGCCTGGGTTTAGGGTAAATTCATAGTTACGGCAGGGCGCTCCTCCCTGCTGGCCTGTCGTTGCACTCTGTGAAGTCAATAGGCTCTGGGCAAACGGCAGCTCTTGCACAGCTTCCACATTACTCTGCAATGAAATCAATTGCTATGCTGATTACATGGCTTAGAGCATAGACTTTTGGTCATGCTGTTATTGACTGAGATTATGTTCACCAGCAACAGAGCAAATCTAGCCTCTAAACATATTAGCCATAACAGCAATATAGAAGGCACATTATAATGTTCGGTGTATGCCTCCCCTGAGTTGCCGATTATGTTTTAGACTTAGAGGCTCTATGTGAAAATGAGCTTTTGTCTGTCATCAACTCACAACATGTACTTGTACATCTTGTTAACAATGAAAGAAAAGAAGAACTCTTTTTGGATCTCAGTCTCTTCAAAGCTAGATTTAAAAACCCACATTATCCGCCAGTGCTAAAAGGCCATTTTAAATGTCTGTTCTTTAGATGGTCCGGCAGTTTGGAGTTAAAGTCTTTGGTATGTGTTTGTGCTGCTGCCGCTTCAGTGCATAGTGACACGCTTGGGTGCATCTAATGATGTGTTGAGATACTGCTGAGGAACCTGTCTGGCTGAGCAGGGTGTGGCCCCACAAGCGATAGAAAGGTCACCCTCCTGAACACTGAGGCCTCGTGGTGATGTCACATCCACATATTACTACTGACAACTCCTTAAAGGCACAATTGACACATGCATCTTGGTTGTATGGCCTATACTGTATGTGTAGTATCGCACAGAAGCTAGTGTGATTTAGTTTATTTGTTCTTCTGTTTAGTTGAATAACAGAATATTTTTTCGCTATTTCATAATAACATCATGCTGATCATGTCTTCCATTTCAAATTTCGATACACCGAAGCATCTAGTCTGCTGCAAAACAAGAGAAGAAAAAGAATCTCGACTTCGGTGCTGCTGAGACGTGTCACATATCCAGCAGCTTAATTGCGTTTCAGGATATAAAACCATTACCCCATGGTTCCCATTCAGACTTGATTTTCTCATTCACATTGACGTTCACTGTGCATATGATTTATGACTTTCAGAAAAGTAGCGCCAGTGATAACATTGTATGCAGTCGTAGTTTTTGGCATTTTTCCATCTTCTTAAAATAACTTCCAGGCTATAGATGTGATTTCCTGTCTGGTTAAGGCCTTCGCTGGTGTTCCTGAAATAATCCCTACAAGTCCGGTGACCTTAGGCACACTGACTAACACCGTAGACAAACATATAGTATCTCCTCAGCCGCTCACTAGTTGTTTTGATGCTTCCGCCTGTCTGGAAGCTGTGGAACGAAACGAATACAACCCAGGTCAAGCGGAAATAATTTCTCATAAAGGGGTACGAACACCCCCCCCCACCCCCAACCACATTAGACGGTGCATATTAACGGTACTCCTGTCATACTGTGCCGTACTCTTGCTATATCTCCTCCACACATACCAACAAATGTCCTCCTCTTAGCCTCTCACACCGCTGAGACCAGAAACAAAGCAACAGCTTCTATACTGCAGTGTAAAAACTGACTTTTAGTGGTTGGGTCTTGTGTGTTTATGAAAGAACTTTAGTGATAGCTGATCCATTTTAATCTGTTGTTGCCACAAGAAGAGTGTAAGGTTTCCTCTCTGTCGTCTGCCAGACACCCCTGCCACCTCGAGACAAAAACAGTCTGGTTAGGGTCATTGATTTTGACAACATGGTCTCCTTACTGTGGCTTCTGAAGTGACTTGAAAGAGTCATTTTCAAAGGGAAGCCACTACTTACTTGCGTAACAATATTCCTGTCTACAGTATGTATTAGGGCCTTTTTTTTTTTAAAACAGATGACAAAGGAACAAAGAAGTCAGTCTTGCAGATGTTGGTGTTTTGTTTCTTATTGAATGACTGTAATTTTCTTTTTGTTCAGTGCGAATTTAGGACAAATTTCTTCTTCGTCACAAACAATGAGCATAATAAAAAATAGGCTTAGTTCCCTGGTTACAGTCGGGGGTTATAGTAGCTACAGAGTTGTAATAGCTGCAGTGTGGAGCTCATTCAGAGCTTTACTGCTACTCTGGACTGAATTGTTGTGTGTTTTTCATGTGGTGTATTTCAGTTGGTATCAACAGTTCAGGGACAAAGAAGGATTTGGTTCGTGTGTTAAAGAGCCACCTGTGCTTTTGGTCATGAGGGGGTTGGTCTTCATATCATATTATCTGTAGTTTCTGACCCCTGGAAAGTGAACACAAAATTCAATTCACAATTCAAAACATTCTCTAAAATAGATTTTCTTTCAATTATATTTAGTCAATTTTCTCCTTACTTGTCCAACACAATCATAATCTTATTTGCTCCCCTAAAGCAGTCATTGTACCTAATCAAAAGAGGTCTGTTACTGGATAAACAGACCCCACTGTGCTGCTTATCCCCTACATACTGTATCTCCTAGGGTGACTCTGTCCGTTGATCCCATCATTCCACATATCTTGATACAGGGTGTAAAGAAATCACATGCTTAGGCTTTCTCTGGTCCTTGCTACAATATTTTCCTGTCTTTCTGGAAAAGAGGGAAATACTTTAGGTAGTAAGAAAGGTATTATTTGTCAGGCTAACATATTAAATGCCTGGAGTGAATCATCGCATAGTTGTCCTTTTGGCTGATGTAAAAATGATCAATGACTTTATATCCTCTACAGATAACTGAGGTGTGCGGAGCGAAGCGGCTCGGTTACTTCGGTACAGCTCAGTTCTACGTGGCTCTGAAGTTGCTGGCTGCTGCCCAGTCTAGTCTGCCCGTCCGCCTGGACAGTGTAACGGCCAGTAAGTCTGCTTGCTCAGAGTGGAGGCGTCTTGTGAGTGCAAAAGGGGATCAAGAGATTATCTTAACATGCCTGGATTTGGTCTAATCTGGATGAAAGGGGAGTCGCGTGGAAAGGGCTAAGTGGGTTTGCCCTGATTACAAGTTCACACACACATCAGTCACACCCTGGCCAATGAGGAAATCTGTTTTTTCCATATTTTAGCACATGACCGCTTGGTGGATTATCGGAATAAGTATTTTCAATGTTTCAGATTGACCGTGGTATGTGTCAGTGGTAAGTCACTACTGCAGAGTAAGGTTGTTAAGACGCTCATCCTGATTAATACCTTCAGGCCAAGTCATCATGCAGGAAGCCACTGATCAGGCCGGACTGAAAAATCACACTCTCCGATCATTGCATATTATCCTTGGGTGTGTAACACCAGGAAGCAGAATCCTTCCTGTAGTCATCACAGTCATCACATACAACTAGATAACCTTCCAAAACAATAACTAAAAAACTAAAAAAGTGCTTTTTAAACACGCGGCAATTGGTGTGTGACAGCACTGAGATGTGCATGATAAGGGCATACTCTGATCGATGATACGACAATAACATGGTGAACAAGACGAAATAAGCACCATAATGTCTTTGCTCTGTTGTAAACTCACTGTCTCGGACTCCCGTCTAGATCTACCTCTACCCAGATTTGTTGGGCTGAAGAATGAACCGGAGATGCGGTACTCAACCCTCCCTCAAACTATAGACAGTCAGGGACCGCAGTGTGGGGCGGCACCAGCTTCTGTCGCCTGGACTCCAGCGGACAGGAGTGCCTTCAGACACCTGGAGGCCAATGTAGAGACAAAGGTGACCCTGGGACTAACATCTGTGTTGTAACTAGCTTCACTGTTAGCAAAAACATGTAGTTGTGATGTGTTGCTGTGTGACATTTCTGATTCAGTCACTTCATAGTGTAAATAATTACTCCTTACTCTTGTCTTAAGAAGTTGGGAATAAAAATACACTCAGTGGCAACTATATTAGGTACATTTATGTAAAGAGCTCACTCCTCCAGGGTGAGTCATGTGTACATAAAGCATGCAGACAGGGTTGAGAGGTTCAATTACTGTTGTACTAAATGTTAGAATGGGAACATGGTATGATCGTTGGTGCGTTGCAGCATCTCACAAACTGACGACCTCCTGGGATTTTCACGCGCTAGAGTGTCTAGAGTGTCTAGAGAAAGGAGTGATGAACACAAAACATCCAGGCATCTGCAGTCCTGAGGGAAAAACGCCTCGATGAGCGAGGTCAAAGGAAAATGGCAAGATTCATTCATGCTAACAGGCAGTTCATCAAATCCTGACGCAGACGGGTGTCAGACCATGCCAGGTTCCACTCCTGTCAGCTAAAAATAAGAAGATGAAGCTCCAGTCACTAAGATCACTAAAACTGGATGAATGAAGAGTAGAAAAACGGATCCTGGTTTCTGTTGCAGCATGCGGACAATGCATCATCATCTCAAGACAACTGCAGGAATATGACAGTGACTTTAGCACGCTGCCCACATCTCAACCTTTAGGGTGAGGTGGAAAACATTTGGAGATTTGTGACGCTGTTGAGTCAGCATGGATTAAGATCACTGTGGAGCGTGTCCAGCACCTTGTTGAATCCAGGCCTTGAAGAATTCAGGCTGCTTCTAGCTAGGTGTACCAAATAAAGTGGCCACTGAGTGTATATTGTTGGGAATACACCTTTTGTTCTATGCATACATACACTGTTTGTATGTATGCCAAATGTATACTGTGCTTGTATTGAAAGGAACCTTGGTCCCCACCGCGATCGCCATGTGCTTCACCACCTCGCTCTCCATCAGCTTACCGCCACTACCCTTACGCCATGCAGAGAAATGGGGCAGACTCACAAATAGGTAAGGCAACTGCTGTACACACTGTAAATACTATCAATGGATATTTCACCATTTTGAAGTTTTACTATACAGGACAGAGGAATACTGGAGTCTCAGAAAAGATAGCTTCAAGTGAGAATTTTGTTCTATGACTCGTCACAACCTTTCTTCCACGACTTTTCTTGCCTGCAGCAGCACAAAACTGATTTCTAATCCATCAAACTATTTTTTTTATACCTAATGCAGGTTGATGACTCTCCCTTCTCAACATATTTTGTTTCAAATTATCACGAAGGTTTACCTCTAACCCTTTTCACTGAAGAAGTAATTTTTAAAGATCAGTTGTGTTTTCTTTCTTTTGTTAACATCACTATGTGTCACTTTCACTATTGCAGTATGAAACTTCCTTCTTTTACCAAAATGAGAATATGTCAACTGTTTTCAGTAAATGACATTTCATGCCGCAAGGGACTAACACTGAAGAATCACAAGGCCTGTGATTATAAATTAGGAATGAATTCAAAAGGTTGTTTAGTCTGGAATTGTTGCCTTTGAATGTGTCCTCCACCAAAGCAGTGTTTTCTCTCCATCCCTCAGCCTATGAAAGCAAACATTCCTCCAGGCCCATCGTTCAGCTGGAGCAGCACTCCTCACCCAGTAACTACGGGACCAAGCCCACTGTGGAGCACCCTGCTATTCCTCAGGTAAGGGCAGCATGTCATCAATATTTATAAAGCTTTGTTATTGTGGAAAGTCTATAGACATCTGGATGATATTGTTTGGTGTATTAGTAGACGTGTGCTTTCCTAAATCCGTCTTTGACAGATTCCGCTCATTTCATGTGAGTATGTTTTCCTTTGTCCTGTTTCTGAGCATCTTCCCAGGCCCCCTCAGTGGAGAGGCTGGATCAGCGGGGTGTAGTGGATTACTCTGATGATGATCCCTGGAGGATCACAGAGGAACAGCGGGAGTACTACACCAACCAGTTCAAAACCCTGCAGCCCGACCTGGGGGCTCTCATCCTGGGTGAGGACATCCCCCTCACGCCCCTGGTAGCGCTGAGATAGAGTCCTATTTGGTGACGCGTGTGTTGATGAAAAGAATAGCTGCGTTGCAAAGTTGACGTGTGTGTGTGCGAATTCATGTGTGTTGTGTTTTCTATCAAACTATTTCACTGCTGTGTATCTCTTACCTTTTGTAGGAACAGTTGCAAAGAACTTCTTCACAAAGTCTAAGCTTCCAATACCAGAACTGTCCCATATTTGGTGAGTGCTGACTCATAGTTTGTCCTTACTCTGGGGTCATCTGGGTCTGTGTCAGCCAAGCATATCAGCATGCCCACTGAGTCAGACCGCACCCTCAGTATAACATTGCAGACTTGTATCTTTTTCTCACCCTCAAACAAATGAGCACGATGTCAGAATGCACTGCAATGAGATTTTAAACTGTCTTACCATTTATTGCAACAAAGAGGGTGAAATGTTCAAGGACCAAGTGCCTACTTTTCCATAAACACTGCTCCCCTGTTGGGGGTTGTTACTGTAGTGACAGTCCTGTTGTCTATTGCTGTATCACTCTTTGGGTTTATTGGGGGATTTAGACGCTTCCTGGTGAAACAAAATCAAATGTCCAGATGGAGCGTCCTTGATTTATTGCAGCCATTGCAATCTTCTTACAAAAATCAATGCAAAGATTTCTGGTCACTAGTAGTTCTCTTGCCTACCTACGTTGATTGCACTTATTGTAAGTTGCTTTGGATACAAGCATCTGCTAAATGACCGTAATGTAATGTAAACAGTTTAACATACGCTGCACAATTCACCATGTATGATCATATATCATGCATTTAGCTTCCACTATTAATAAGCATAGAAATGGGCCATATCTGTAATATTGAAATGTTTCATCTCATATAGAATGGCTACTGTTGTTGAAAGGCACCAAGATGTTACTATGCTATGATAAGCTATATGATTATATCACGTTATAAGATGCCAAAGATGCAGTAGAAAATTGTTACTCAAATCATCAAGGCTAATATTCATGTTTAACAATTATGATCACAATAATAATGGCGATCATCATTTTAGCCATAATTGTGCAGGCCTGCTCTCAAGTTTTGCAGTTATTTCATAATTCATCTTTTTAAAATTTTTTAAGGGAATTGAGTGATGTGGATCGAGATGGAGCTCTCACTTTCTCTGAGTTCTGCACAGCCTTTCACTTGATTGTGGCACGCAAGAATGGTTACCCTCTCCCAGAAACCCTTCCACCAACCCTCCAGCCAGGGTTCACAGAGCAGGAAGAGGGCATACCTGATGCTCCTGAAGTAAGGGGAATATAGCTGTGAATCTGTCTTCTGAAACATGCATTTACTCATCCATCCATCCTTTTGTTTTTGTGGTTACTCTTACCTCTGACTACATTTCATTAAAATGTCTTGTTTTCCAGCGTGCACAGCCTCTCATTGTCTTTGAGGATGCTGAACCCAGGGCCAGCCAGTTGGTAAATTCTCTAATTCTTGTTTTTATTGAAAAGGTAGTTTTAATGGAGAGTTCTCTTTGGTGACTGTAGGGGGCACTAACAAGTTGAGCATAGCACTGCTCTGTCTTTGTACAAATGCATCCACAGCAACATGATGAACTTAAGCTTTTACTACACACAAGATACAATGTACATACACGTATTTCCGTCTCTGCAGGCAGTGATGTAATGGTAAATTTAAAAAATGTGTTACTCCTTTGGGTAATTACCACAAGTTAAGGCAAGGTTACACTCCGCTACATCTCTGCCTGCACGTAAGTGTATATCTGGATTTGATCTTTGTTTTTTTAGGATAGGAGTGTTGTAGAAAGGCTCCAGCCAAACTTGACCACAACAAAGCAAGATTTGAAAGAAGAATCCTGCAAGCAAGGTAACGTGAGATCTACCGCCTAAATGATCAACCCTAGTCTATTAAGACATCTCAGAACATTCGGTCAGTTTTCACTGGTACTTATTAGTATCGCTTCCTAGCTTAAAAAGTTTGTACATAGTGAATCAATTAAGTCTGTGTATCATGGAATGGATCTTACAGCTGACATCTTTATTACTCTGTCTACAGACGTAGGTTCAAAGAGGGTGGCAACATCTCAACAGAAATTAACTCTACAAGTTGGTGCTTTTCCTGAAAGACCAGGTGATAGGAAAACTATAAATAGAAATGAAGACTCTACTTCCTCTACTACCCATATACACTTTATGTCTCACTGGTTTTAGATGCCAGCATTTACCAGTTAAAGATCATAGGAATATATGAAAATGTTTGGGTGGGTAGCCATTGTTGAAGTCCCCCACCATGCATCTATCCTGCATCTATCCTCCACTAGTACTACAGCAGCCACTGTAGGCTCCTGTTTCACAAATATTGTATAGTTATTGTGAATAGGCATGTTGTAACACAAAAGTCAATGAAAATGTCCCTTGAGCAGCTCAAAAATGCAAAAAACTCACATTTGGTGAAAAAGCACGGTTAACTCAGGGCTGCTGCTGTTGTGATTGTATTATAGTAAATAATGTGTGACTTTTCAGAAACAAATCGATATCCTGGAAGCACATTGCAGTGTTCAATCAGTGCAAAATGGATGGAAATCAAATCCTTCAATAATGTGTAAAAATGAAAATCTGCCAAAATGCTAAATAATGGCAAGAATGACATTTTGAAAAATGTCTGGTATTGAAATTGCTACCTTACATGTACTAGATTACAATTAGTTTTTTCCACAAGGAAGTAGTCCTTGTTGCTTCTCATTTGTTAGAACTCACATAAGACTGAAAGTCTGATCGCCTTTGTTCATTTGATTCACTAGAGCTGCCTCTTGACCTGGACCCACAGACGAAGACAAGAACCGGTCGGCCGAGGTGAAAATCGCCCCACAATGATAGAATAACGAATTAACTAATGTAAGGTCTCTTACTGCTGAACTATATGTAACCTATTCTCTGTTTTTTTCTCTTTCTCTAATCGAACCTCACCTCCAGGTCCTACTCCAGCACCTCTATTGATGATGCAATGAAGAAAACAGAAGAGCCTCCCACCCCTCCTCCTCGACCCCAGAAAACCCACTCCAGGGCCTCCTCTCTGGACCTCAACAAGCTCTTCCAGCAGGCTGGTCCAGGTACGATTCACAGCCACAGCTACTCCCAGTTTTCACTAAACTCATCTCACACCATTTCGGCTGCTTATGACATTAGTTCATCCTGTTGTCAATGTAGGGAACATTAGATGCCTGGAGCTACAGTACACTCTATGTTTGTTTATGACAGTTCCCCTTTCTTGGTCTAACAAAAGGGGGAACTGGAGAAGGGCGCTTTCTGTTTACTTTGACAGGTGGAGCTTCACACCAGGATGAACAAAACGAAGTTGTGCAATTGTGTGTTATTATGGAAATATGGGTGTGATATTTGTGTTTTGGGAGTGAAATGTGAGTTCTGGATGCACAATAGAGGTGTACGACCATCCACATAGTGAAATTTCATCTGTGCTTTAGGGGTAAAGAGTGGATGGTTGCCCGCTCCTCCAGCCCTCCCTCCCAGACCATCAACCACACAGGTAGGTAAACTTTATCAACAATATGTCCTCTCTTAGCCCACAGCCAATGCTAAGATTCTCTATAGTACAACAAAAAGTTTGTTCTTAGATGCTAAACTGTTTTAAAAACTCAAGCTTGGGTTGTGTAGTTCCATCTACTGCTCTATCGTCCCTCTTGTCAGGTTTCTCACTTCATCACTGCTCCAGAGAAAACCCCCCAGAAGACAGTACAGCAGCCAAACTTTGCTGACTTCAGTCACTTTAGAGAAGAGGTGAGCATAATATCTGATCTACCTTTCATCTCAAATGTGTTTTCTTTCTATTTGATGGTTGATCTTGATCCATAGTTACTTTTTGCTTTCATTTGATCTTGGAATGAGCTAATGCTTGCAAAAATTCCATCCCAAATTGTCGGTAGACCATAAATATGTCATCTAGATCATGTTTGTCAAATATCTATTCCAGGACAGAAATGAGCTCAGAGGGTATGACAGCAGTGTACATCAAAGTCTGCTGTACTGTGGATCGCATGCAAGTGAATCCATCAAGGATTTATTTATGGCTGAAGTGACATGTCGCGCATTTAGTCTCATCCCTTATCACCCCCATTCTCTCTTTCTCCTTCATTTGTCTTTGTGTGTGTGTGTGTGTGTGTGTGTGTGTGTGTGTGTGTGTGTGTGGTTTGCTTAATGCTTGTTTAATGCTCCTCAGTCAACACACTGCATGCAAATCCTGAATTATTCCACATAACAATCCAATGCAATGTTCAGTATTGATCAACACAAAAACATATTGAAGGTATGTTTTCATTAAGTATATAGCATTTGTCCATAAAAATCGCAGTGGAAAGTTTATGTTCCATGAAAATATCATTTGAAACATGATCCACTCATGAAACGATCCTGCATCTAGGCAGTATCCCCCATCGAATCCCAGAACGTCCATCTCTCTGATCAAAACTCATCCAATGTCATCTTACTGCCTCAGAGAGGGAGTGCTTCAACCTGTTTCATCAACCCAGCCCATCCCTGTCTCCATGCCACGTTTCAACTCTGGCAGCATAAAGTTATGCTGCTGAAACTGATTATTTGATTCATTCGTCATTCTAAGCCCAAGTCTGGCACAACAGGACCTTTTCTGGAGCTACCACTCCAGTGTAATCTAGGAAACATGGAAAAACACATTACAAAATGTGTTCACTCAATTGTCACTTCTATGACCATTGTTCCTCATCCCACGGCGTGTTTAGTTGCTCATAAACTGCAGGGACATATTGTGTGTTGTTTTTACACACGTCTCATCATAATTAAGCACACAAAAAATAAGGCCTTCCAATAAGGCCTTCCTTAGCCAAGGGTGTACACTGTCTGTTTCTGTCACTGGTCTGCCCAAATGCCTAGAACACCCCAAAACTGCTGAGGTCCTGATGAGGCCAAGCTTGTGGAAAACTGTTGGAAATGATCACAACAGATTTGCGAGACTGGACCAGCTGTAGATGTACAGAATAATATAAGAGTTCTGTTTTCTAATCTACTTTAGTCTGCCAAACAGGCTTAAAGAACAAAATATATGTGTTATTATTGTATTCAATACTTCGTTTGTCATCCATTTCCCAAGAGGTTTCTATTTGCGAGGCTCTTCATTGTATTGGCCTGTCCATGAATCTTTGGGATGGTGCTGTAAGGGGGTTCTCTGTCTGTGGAACATTAGCAGTCTTAATGTCATCCAGCCGTCTGGCTCCTGTTGGACCTTTGAGACGGATCAGATGTAGTCAGTGTTAAGGTCAAAGGGCACTAGAGATCCTATCTTATTCAAACAGAATTACTCAATCCCTCATGGATGTTTTCTAATAGCTCAAATCCTTTATTGAGTAACACATGATATGAATGACAAACTACCCACAAAGTCTTTTGAACCTTAACCATATCTCTTATCTTCTATCTTTTCTTTTACTCATATCACATGTTTCGTATTTGGTGTATCCGGTCTCACATGCACTGTCATTACATGTGCTTCTCTTCCTGTATTTGTCACTGCTTGTTCCTACCGGTGCTGCCTGTGCAGTATCATTGTCTTTTTCTGTTTTCCCACAGGATGTTTGACTTAGTCTTAATTAAACCAGACTGGAAGTTGGAAATACCTCTGGTATATATTTTTGACCTAGTAAGACAAGCTGGAACTGATACCAGCACAGCCCCTCAGAGAGACAGTCTAGAGATGAATGAATTGTCGCAGTTGTTAAAAATAGATCCCTTAACGTGAAATCTGTCAATCTCAAGTTAAGGATGAATATTTATGACCAGCTTTTACATGGAACTGTTGGGGAACAGCTGGTCAGAAACATGTCACATGTACAGGCATACTGCTAATGCTTTTCTTTGAGAAAAAGGAGAAACAAGAAGAAGAAAGGGTAAACAAGCAACTTTCATTCAGTTCTGTACATTCAATCAGATGGTAAAGTGGTGAGCCAGTTCTGTACCTTTAGAGACACGATCACTATGCACCAAGTGATCCCAAGTGGCAGTGGGTGAGACATTGGGTTGTGCTGCTGCAGTCATGACCTAAACACCACGTCTTTGTTTTTCTCTGAGCACGGCAGAGCTAAATCCCTGCCAAGCCCAACCGCCATCCAGACTCACCACAGCCCAGTTTCTCCTCCAGAGAGTGAAGAGAGTCTGGATCGATCCACGATACAAGTTAAGACACTGTGAGAACTAGTGGTAGACATGGTCAGGGTCTTCTCTCCTCCCTTCTTGCTGTTGTGTTAACCAGTTCCACTCATTGAGGCATCTCGGCACAATCACCAGATGGAGCTGCAGCATACATGCCTTCATCCCACCTGGTTCAGATATGATGTTTCCCCCCTTTTGTTTACATTTTCCACAATAAAAATAATTATTTGTATAAACCGAAACCAGTGGTAACTATGAATCCCAGCCCTGAGAAGAAAGGTGCCTATTCAATGAAATCCGTGTTTGATATGGTGGTGATGAGAATGAGGCCCTAACGTTGACCACATATCTTGTGCACGGTGCTCCTGTGGTTTATTGCCACTCAAGCAACTGCTACCTTCAAATGTTTCCAGGCTGTGGTGGTATTTCATCCAATGGTGCAATGAATCTCAAAGCCATGTGTTTGTATCTGCCTGCTAGTCAGTTGCATGGCTCAGCAAAATAGATTTTTATGTTTCCAGGGCCCAATTTACAGCAGCAGCATAAGCCTGTTTAAGCCATCAGTAAAGCCTTGGCATTTCAACTGCCACCGCAAGCGAGGCAGACAGCCCTTAAAAATTAATGGATCAAATTCTGTAAATCTAGCATTAACATATGGGAAATGTTGTAGGGCAGTGAACTTGTAAATGGCCCTGCCTTGTAAGAAATGCCTCGGCCTGTCAAAATTACAGTCTTAGATATGTTTTCTTGGTGTACCCATAGCTCTGGCTGATTTTGACAGTGACAGCACTCAACCCCATTCCTTACATTTCCCAAATGTAGTGGCCAGGCCGCGTGCTGAAATTAAGGAATTGACCTTTAAGTGTAGTACCAGCACAAAACAGGCTTCAGGCGTTCTTGCTTTATTAGCCTCTGTAGTGAATGAAAGCAGGTGGCGATACATTATACAGTGTGTCTGTAAGGGAATTATGGATAAAATGCAGCAAGGAGATGCAATATAAAGCAGGTTAATCCATCATGGCTGCCCCCGAGAAGGCAGGAACCTATGGCTGGAGAGAGCTAGATCATGTTCTCTGTAGGGAAGATGGCTTATCCTTGGCTAGGTGGGATGCATTTCATCTTGCCTCTTCAGCAGTTCCTTCATGTCATTTCATCTCATCACAGATTTTGTTCGTTCTTATTTTTGCCATCATTCTCAATATTGAGAGTTCTTCTGTTGCATATAGGAACTTGTGTGGGCAGTGGCCTGGCTATTTATTTTGTATATTTTAATGTCACTCATGGTTTTCCTGTTGTCTGTGTTGCAGGAGGAGAGCAGTGTTAAGTCTGAGGAACAGAGTCCAGTCTCTGGAGTTGGGCCAAGTGCTGAGGACCTGACAAGCACTCCAAAACAGGTCCGAACTCCTGACATGGAAGTGTGAAGCTCATGCTAATTTCAGTGTGTGTGTGTGTATGTATCTGTGTTGGAGTGTGTGTTGGGGGGGGGTAATGTGCT
>CABFOQ010001230.1:30134-45966 GCA_900660455.1 Gephyroberyx darwinii | reverse complement strand
GTGGTTATTCCAGGCTTTGTAATTCCAGCTTTTGTTTGTTACCTTCTTCCAGGATATGACTGGAGTCAGTCAGGCTCCACAGAAGCCAGTCCGCAGGAAATACCACCCGGAGAGCCAGAACCTGGAGGCCATTCCACCCCCTACCATGCCGTTTGCTCCCCCCACCAAACCTGCTCAAAAGTCAGTGAAATATTTTTTAACCTAAAATGCAACTAAACTTCAACTAAATCTATTTAAATAGTGGTAGCTAAACCTTGGGCCTAAACTCACGACTCCTTTTGTGACTGATGTGATGTGAGATCTAAGAAAGAAAACCACATTTTAAGGTGACTGATGGTGAGAAGTGTGTAAGGTGATTGTTAACCCCTGAAACCTTTCCAGATTGGGAAATTCAACCTTATGGGTTGACCGTGGTGTACAGACATCACGGCGCACCCTGACCTACCATGATGGCTCTAACATATGTGGCTGAGTCTCCTCATTGACCAGACAGCTCATAGGTGACCATCAATAACAGTGGTGACGGCTAACAGCGACTTGTTGATTGATGTGAAGCCCTGGTCCTTTGCTCTGATCCTTGAGAGGCTGTAGTCGTGGTGTCCACTGGCTCTGAGCGCAGTCACTCATTGATCCCCATTTGTTGACTTTGAAACAAATACCTATAAACTCAAGGCAGTTAGTCCATACTATGTATAACGTGTTTAGATTTGAGTGGAGTAATTGTTGATGGAGATTGGGTTTATGTGTATAAATTGTTGGTGTTCTGAAGACGTTAATAGAACATCTGCAGATATTTTATCTGTCTACAAAATGAAATTTAAAACGTGGGTAAAATTGGACCAAATCATCTCTCAGGCTGCTGCCCAGACAGAAGAGAGAGATCCAGTTGGCCATCCGTAAGAACAAGGAGACCAATGCTGTGCTGACACGCCTCAACAGCGAGCTCCAACAACAACTTAAGGTCGGTTCTCCCCATCATCTCTTTTGGAGAACGTTAGGCGGTTCATAGATGCAGCCGTGCCAGTAGTGTGTACACGATGTTTGGCTTCAGGGGCGTGTGCATGAGAGTGGACTGCATTAGTGGCTGGCCTAATGGACACTCTCGTCATTCACAGCCCTCCGCCTCCCATGGGTCACTGTGAGGTGGGAAGGCGAGCCCCACACCCCTCAAAACACACTGAAAAGGCACATACTTGACCCATTGGATTCAATATAACACCATTTCAGGCACATACTTGCTATCTGGTGTTGCTTTCTTAAGAATGATCCTACCAACACCAGTTTACAAAGTGAAGCTTTGACTTGTGGGACAACAAATGCTCTTGCTATTGCTGAAATACCCCTAAATTAAGGGTTGCCCCCTCGACCCATCACTCATAGCTGAACTAATAGCTGAACTAAAGGCGCAGACGTAGCTGTTTGGATTAGGGATCTGCTTGTGAAGCACTAACTCACATTTGGAACACATGCTGCATGCCTGTCATTCTCATCGTAAATGATCCAGTAGTGAAACCTTCATCCTCACATGCCTGAGTGTGTTTATAGCTTCAATACAACAGAGCCTAAAGATTACATACAGCGGACAGGTCCAAGAATACAAAGCTTGTTTCAGGCCATTCTCAAATATCATGCAAAGTCTGAATGAGCACTATGATTTTCAGACCTGAAGCTTTTCTAATGACTTTCTGCTCCCATTTGTACCAGATAGACTGGGTCGTAATTTATTTGCTCTAATTCTGCTGGTTCCTTCCAGCATCTGTGGAATTTCATGGAGAAAGGCATACGTGTCTTTATTTAGACTCATGCCCTGTCGAAATACCAAACAGCCATTGGCATTCACAACTGTCTTCTTCAAAATAGAGCATGGGACAGCCAGGCAGCCAGCTATGAGTGAAGAAAGGAGGGGGCGTATGGAAAGGAATAGCTGAAATATTCTTTACTTAAAGTGGAACACAAATGTTCAAACACAGACTCCTCAACAGTTCAAGGAAGTTGAAAAAGTTCTTATGAGTAGTTTACAGACCAAAAACTCCCATTCCTGCCATTTAATCCAACCTTTATTATTTACAATCGTTACCTTGACAAAGAAAGCGGTTAAGGTGTGTACCACCTGAGTTACCTGCATTGTTCAGTGGAGTGATCAGAGCTCACTCAGTGCTTTTGCCTGCAGGAGGTTCACCATGAGAGAGTCACCTTGGAGTCCCAACTGGAGCTCCTCCGCCCCCTGGCCTCCACGTGACTGGGCCGTAAGTGTGGTCAGATTCACGCTCCCAATGCAGCACCGGAGCTACTGTGCATGAACTTCTCTGTGAAGCCCAAGTGTTTGAGACAAGATACAGAAAATTGTTTGTTGTCTTCCAGGACAAATAGGGATTAAATATAAGGGCTGATGATAATATAAGCAAAGGTGCATTGTAGCCTCGACGCTAGGGGTGTGATTTGTGTTCATCTTTACACCCAGATGTAAAGTTTAATTTGTCATTAAAGCTTGGACAAATGGAAATCAACATTAGTTAAGTGTTCTTTGTTATTGTCATCTCTGTATTACTTATAATGATATTTTGCAGGATTAAACAATGCATTTTTTAATCATTGTATAATATGCACATGCTATTGTTCATTGTGAGGTTCTAATTTATTTTCTCTTGTGTTACTACTAGTTACTCCTATGAATATCCATTTGCTTACAAAATATTTAACAGTTTATACACAAATCACCACGACCTAGATACATGTCGATGCATCAATGTGGGGAACTCTAAAAGACAGGATCCAGACTATTCTCATTTTAGTTTTACTGTGTATGTGCGCATGTATGTGCGTTTTATGTGCATCCACATGTGGTATAAAGCAAGAGATGGTGCTACTGATGAATGTAATATTCCACAGATTCACACATACAGCATCAAAGAACGCACATTTGTCAAGTTTGTACTAGTTTGCAAAAGTCAGGTCAAATGTGTGTGAAACGTAGAAATTTCCGGCATGCACACATAGAGTGAATTGTTAGTCAGACCGTAGCACTGGCACATGTGGCTGTTAGGACATGTGGCTGTTAAGAATGCTGTCACTTTTTAAACTGGATTTGTGTGAAATATCTTCATTTTACTTGACAATTTACTTGTTCTTTATCCCATCTAAACTTTGTCAATTTAAGACAATAAAAGCAGTTGGATTTTCTTTGTAAAATCCTGCTCAGTCGATAGTGGGTTTCTTTTGTCATGTCGACAATGTGACATGTTGTCATTATGTGTAACCATACTGCACCCATGTTGTCACAATGATAATGGTAATGGAAAAATAAATCACTAAAAACCACAATGTTGGTGAAAAAAGAAATGAGCACAATGTTCTCTTTGCAAGATAGATTTCAAAACAGCCGATGTCTGTATGTGCATATGTGGCTTTGATTTTGTCTATGCAAGATTGTGGCGGTCTTCTTTTCATACATCCTGGTGGCTTGTATAGAAACTGGACTATGATTGTGTTTCATGTCATATCGGTGTATAACATGACAGCATGCTTGCCATTGCATGTGTGCCAAAATGTTGTGAACATTTAATTATGAATTAAAACTATTGTTCTCTCATGCACAGTTGACCTCTAGGCTGAAGACAATAACCAAACTAATCTATCAATAAAATTGTCAATTTTTATCTCTTGTAATCATTTTATTGTAGTACACGTGTTTAAATCAGAGGAAGTCCATGTGGAGTTACCCCAGGTAACCATAACAACTATAACACTGCAGGTTACTACACTTGTAGTTAGGGACATAGGGGCACCTTATGTTATAATGTAGTAGGGACTTATGTTGTCCTTTATGGCACAAGTAGGATTTCATCATGGAAAGTACATCATATATGTGTATTATAGTCGCTCATCTCATACTGCAACTGTCTCCTAAAAACCTCAGATCCACACACTGAACACCAGTGAGCTACATCTGTAGTTAATGAAACACCCAATCAGCTCCTTTTTATCAACTGAAAAAGTGTATAAGCAGTGTAAACAGACACACAGATACACACACACACACACACAGAGTTAACAGAAGGATTATGATCATGTGTTCAAGCTTTTTTTCTGCCAGGAAAGCGATTGGTAAACAGAATTTATTTGGGTTCAGTCACAGTTCAGCCTGAGTCTGAGAACCTTAGCATAACTTCTTAACAAAGTCAACTTTCAGGGACAACTCTGAAATGGAGCCCCAAAAGCTTGTTTACTTGTTTTCACAAGTTAGTGGCAGTGAAGTTTGGATATATTGACATTTTACAGATGTATGTAAAGTCAGCATTACATCCTGGGTGAGAGAGCCAGAGACTCTATTGACCCAGACAGCAGTCATAACCTCCCTACTACCCAGCTGAGCTCTCTCTGATGTAGACACAACAAGCAGGGGTCAAGGAGTGTTGTCCAGAAATATCCGCTGATATCCTTGGCTCCCATTTAGACACCTAACAAACTGATATACCCTTTTCTTTTTCATTCATGCTGCATTCAAGCTTTCCACTCATCCCATCACCAGAGGCCATTTCTACTTCTGTCTACTTCTGTTGAGATCTCCTAAAATGTGACCCGGTTCCACTAAAAACTTTAATACAAATATATATCATATATTCTGCCTTGGGATGCTTCTAATTTTTCCTGGGAATAGCCATGTACAACTCATATTCATTACATAAGATATCCTGGAAGACTGACTGAACATAGCAGAGGACCAAAGAAAAGTATCCTTGCTAATGATTACAATTTGTTTAAGAGAGGAAGAATAAAATTTAACAGTTTCTAATCTGATTTTGTCTTTAATCCTCGGCAAACAGCTGAGTGGTGTTTGATCCTGTGTTGCGGCTTTCAGGGCTAATATGTTGGTCCCACATCTGAGAAAATGAATGAGCTGAAACGAATGAGCTCAGTCAGAGAGACATACGATACCAGACTGTGCAAACCGCTCGCAATTCCTCTTTCCCATAACCAATATTTGGCACAGCCCTGCAAGTAAACGCCTGCAGCCTCTGTATTAGACTTCCATCTAAACTGACTCAGGTCGATGCTCGTCTCTGAGCACAAGTTTTATATTATCTCGTACATTAAGAGATGGGTATATACATTCATTAACTGGCCTCAACAGGGAGTCCTTCTCATTGGACTATAAATACCACTTAACACTGTTTGGTTTGCATTTCAAGATGACAGCTGCACGTGATGAGGAAACTATATGTGTCAGCCATGTGTCACCTCTAAGTATATGCTGGTTTGGTGTAATTGCCATCTAGCTATCTCATACAAAGCAAGCTACTGGCTTATGATTACTGAGTTATCTACATAGTTATTATATTAAATGATTCCTCTAGCTGGAAGCACTCTGATATTTAGTACTCTGAGACAGAAACAGAGCAGATCACTAGCGACAGAATAAGGACTCTCCACCTCCACATTAACCACTGCCATAGGAAAAGAGGAAACGCTTGAATTTGAACTCAAATGAAAATCAAATGAACTGACAACATATGATGTTCACTAGGACTCTCTCCATGCAACACATTAAACCCATTACATGGAGAGTAATATTTAAAGTGTAAATATACAGTAAATGTGCAATACCTTCCCAATAAACCATATCACCCCAGCGGCTAAAAGATAAAGCTGACAGTTCTCGCCAACAAAGATTACCAGCTTTTGTCTGTTCAAGTTAGCCCTTTGTTGTCATACCATTACTCAAAGATGACGACATACACCATTTCTCTCGTCTCCCCTTTGTCCCCGCCAGGCTTTGCAAAGGTTGCACTTCTGGTGTGGACATTAGTTAGCCCACAGGAAGGGCTTTAGGCTGCCACCTCTGCTGATTCTGGCCCCGTCAGCTGGGATTTAGTTTAACACTCATTCAGCAAATGTGAATGAAGCTCAGTCTAGTTTGTCAAGTCTGCGTACAGAGGTGAAAGCACAGATTAACCTATGCAGGCATATGACAAAGTAGCACAGGAATCTTCAAAGTCCATCATGCTTCAAGAATGAATGGTGATATGTAATATGTTGGCTATTTATTTGTTGGCTAACCCAGTAACAAATAAAACCAACCATAGTATGCCAATTGCAAAGATGGGTGGATTTGTAATCATTGTAATAGTTATCACTTATCATTAATTTGAACCTAACCTCAAAATACTGGTTACACTGAAGTAGCTTTGGAAGTAACCAAGTAACCCGCAGACAGATATCCTACATAGTTGTGTCTAAACTTCTTGTTCTTCCTGGTCTTGATGTGACACGTCATATTGTCACAGACAAAATAATCCCAACACTTTGAAGACATTCACATGCCAACATCCCCTCCATCTCCTTCTCTACCTCCAAGACACCAATTATCAAGCCTAGCCATCTCACTTTGTGTAAATAACAAGCAGTGTGGTGCTTGTGTAGCACATCTTCATAATCTGTGTAATTTACAAATGTCTTCATCTGTTGGTAGCAAATGAAAAGAAATGTAAAAAAAAAAAAAAAAAAAAAAAGCCAGTGAAAATCTGTGAAAATATACTTTGGACCTCCATTCATCAAGAGTCCTTGGGTAATGATTGCTTTGACTCTCAGTATAAGAAGTTTTTGTAATTGTGCTCAGGTAATAAATTTCACTCATACTGTATCAGCAGAAGGGTAGCTGCCAGGATAATTCATAGACTCATATGAAGCTTTTACTCTGAGCTTGTGGCATCTTTTCTCCCTACTGAAAATCACTATAATGTTCCAATAGAGGTTTTTATTTATTAGTCTATAGTAATCAACAGTAAGTATCTTCTATGTCATCACTATTCCTATAATATTCCTTTAGGATATCATATCTAATGAAGTTTTGCTGTGATATTTACATTGTGTCCAAATGTATTACAGGATTACTATATAGCTCTTTCTGCCCCTAAGGGCTCTGAAGCCACCGCGGCTTCAGCAGTAGGAGCGCTAGAGAGGGAGTCCGGATCCAGCAAAGCCCGAGTTGCCGCTCCAGGTTTTATCATCGTCTTTTTTTAAAAACCACCTCTACTTTGGAGCAGTGAAAAACATACTAGGAATAGGCAGCAGATGACCGGAGCAGCAACGAGGAGCACAACAGTCCCCTCTAACTATGCATATGCCAACCAGCGTTAGAGAGTGAGAGGATGGGGGGCATCAACAGTTGAATTTAGGAAAACTGGATTTAGGGGGCGGGGGGCGAGAACTGTCTTTGTACTCACTCTTGGGTCAGTTTTTATTGGATTTATCCCCTGGTCCACATCAACATGCCATTTGCCAAACGAATCGTGGAACCTCAGCTACTGTGCAGACACTCAATACCAAATGAAGAGGCTTTGCTTTTCGAGGATCTGTGCTCCATCAGTAATGTGGCTCTGTCTCGGACCTTGCGGCAGCTCTCGGACCTGGCTAAGCATGCCTGCTCCATATTCCAGGAGCTGGAAAACGACCTCACGTCAACTAACCAACGGGTCAGGGGACTCCAGAACAAGATCAACAAACTTCAGCAGACCACCTCCGGGTTGGACCCCAAACAGGAGGCAGTGCGTGAGTACATTCATTTTTTTTATTGGAGCTGCACACCAATCGGTCCAACTATGGCTGAACTATATTCACGGGTCCACTAGAAATAGGCAAAAAAAGAAAGAGGCAAACTTTTCATCCTTAGTCTTCCATCTGATAGAGCCAGCCTTCGGAAACGAACTATAATAATCATATAGTAAAACTTTAGAAGCAAAACTATATGGCCCTATGATACTACCATGAAGATAAGATCACTGTAAACTCACTGTTGGGTATCGCAAGCACACTATAAAAACATTATAGTGATACCATAAGCGAGTAAAGTAAGATAGCGCCACTATATACACTCCGTATAGAGTAGCACCAGCACATTAAAAGTCCCTGTAGAAATATTGTAGGGATATTATTATTATCATATTATATTATTATATTAAAGATGTAAAATCTGTTTTGTAATTGGGCGATAAGTTATAACAGGAGATTTGAAGTCCTTAAAGGGAGACATGCGCTCCTGTTTCCATCCCTTCCCATGCTGAGGGGCGTGTTAGGCTGGTTGCTCCGTATCCGTGTTAGGCGCTTATTATAACCTTGCTATTGTTTATGATAGAGCAGCCTTCTCTCTCGGAGAAACATCGCAGCCTACTTTGCAAGCTGGACAACGGTATGGGTTTATAGCCGCTGAGGACTTACAGATAGCTTTGTCAATGGCGCATACCAGGCGCTGGCGGGAAGCAGTTCACCTATGTCGAGTTTCTCCCATCCAGTAACGCACATTTAGACTTCTCTATTGTATGAAGGGTTTAAAACAGATGATGTCCCCATTGATCAAATTCTAACACCGCTGGTAACTCACCTTGTATAATTGTCAACAAGGGTTAAAACAACCAACAGTGTTTCCTAGTTGTTTTAGTTGAGTTGTTTCACTGGCTGGCTGTAAGAATTCATCACCCTGATAACACAGCATGTGGCCATTGCCTGGCTCTTTTCATCTTTGTGTCCCCCTGAGTTACTGGGAGTGATTTTGTTTGATTTGTGTGTGTGTGTGTGTGTGTGTGTGTGTATCACTATCCAGGAAGCACTTATTAAATGTGTGTAGCCCCCCTACCCCCAAAATTGTCCACCCAGGCAACATTTCTCCAGCTTGGACATAACCCAGAGGATTTGCAGTGCTTAGTTTAGGCTCTACAAGCCCTTGCATGTTTGTCAAGCTCTCCTTCCTGTGGTCTGTGAATGGGCTGGTTTGCCTAAGGGTATTTATCTGTTCCACACAAAACAGCAACAAACCAAGTACAGACCCAACATCTTTTTGTTTGCCCCTCAACTATGGTCAACCAGCTCAAGGCATTCCTAGATCATAATTCTTACCTTAGTTAAATCTTGAGATATCAACTTTGATTTTGCTCCAGCTGGCATTCATCAACCTCCCACAGGCAGTGTTCTTGATTTCTTTTGCCATGCGTGTGGCCTGTGTATCATGATCCTGTGTATCATATCATGATGCACTCCTCTCTGGGCCGAAATGGAGCACAAGGTGTTGCAGGTGTGATGTAAGACGACCTAGTATCTATTTTCTAAATGAACAGGAGGTGATCACATATTTTTTCTCTTGACCCACAGAATCTCCAGATAGCTCTCTGACTCTTATAAGTGGATTTGTCTTGGAGGCTACTTTGATGACGCCAACATCACTCAGAATCAGTAATGATGAAGTTGATATTGTTCTGATTCCTGCCCTGCACACTCCCAGCTCAGATTGTTGTTTGAGTTTGTGTTCAAATTATTTACCTACTCAGAATATTCACTCCAGTTTGGAGTTAACATGACTGAGTCAAATGATAGACCAGCTCTCCTCACGCCAGACCTCGCTGGAGGTCTTCCTTGCTAGGTTACCAGATAACTGCTTTGCCTGAAAAAGCCTAATTACTCTTAATTGTGCTTTTTATATTAATGGTGTCAGGGGCACCCTTAAACAACAGAGCCCTCCCTAATCTGAATGACAATTAGTGTAAATGGAGCAGTTCAAGGCACCGAGAGCACAGTGGGCGGGGGTGGGTTTTTTATGATGTGGCTGTGACTCGTCTGCAGGATGGCTACTAGAGAACACAGCTGCTGCTTCGCCATATTGGATTATGAACAATCAGTTATTGACCCTTTGGTAAGGTGTCACAAGCGCTGTCCCCTGTTAGCAACCCTGTCTAGGGTTAGTCTGTATCGGTTCATAGCACCAGTCAACCACCACCCACTTCGGTGTGAGATGTCGTAACTACGTGCCTGTTCCCTGTGTGGTGAGATTCGTAAGCGGGGAATTTTTTTAATGCCGGGCATGACGCTGACATAATTAGGTCAAATGACGTGGTTTGCTGGAAGTGCAGTGTCTCCCCTTCACTTTCCTCCCACCTCACCCAGAGCCTTCCACTCTCTGTAAACAACACTGGCTATCTCTGAGTTACAGTAACATCAACAGGTCCTATAGACGCTCAAGTGATGCGCCTACATGGTTGATTGATTGACATGGATATTTAGACAGGGGGATCCCATGGTTAAAAATATAAGAGATCCTTTATAACCGTTTTATGAGATAAGCATTTCAGTAAAAAAGAAGCATGGGAAACAGGGGAAAAAGAAAATCATCTTAAAACCACAGAGAAATGATGCAGACACACTCTCTCTCATTCTCTCTCATCCTCCACCTCTCACACACACACATACAAACACACACACACACCAGGCGCCTGGCGTGGATCCCTCATTCCCGTGTTTGGACAGCTATCCTGTGACACCCCATCAATGTCTGTGTTGCACTCCCATCAGACCTACTCCACCAGGCTAGGCACTTTTATAAAGCGTAGTCGTAGGTTGGAGCACTCCGGTGGGTTTTGAGTTTCACTGTGTGAGTGTGGAGGGGGGACCCACAATGCTTGTGAGGCAAGTGGCTTTTGGTGTCTTTCTGGTCCAAGAGCACATGGCTGGCAGTTTACCACATTCCTTGCACAGACTACGCTCTACACTGTAGAGCTGGATCGAGAAGCACTGATTTCTTGTAGCTTCAGAGTGTAAAACCGGTTTTGAGCACAACAGCATAGAATGACCTCTTTACCTTTCACCAACAGTCATGCTCCCCTGATCGTTATGGATACAGGAAGCATCAGTAATGCCGGGATCACACTTAATCCATAATGAGTTTGCGTTGCTGCAAACTGTGTGCAGAGTCTTACGCAAGGATCCTGTGACTGAAAAATATTGAGTTGAAACTGATAAGATGTGGTTATCGGTTGTAGCATTACAACATAAACTTTCATTGCAACAGTGATTCACTGACAAAATGTTTTGGTGGAGACGCAGGAAAAAACTTTGGTTTTAGTTAACACATGCATTATTAACACATGAGTAGAAAAATGCATGCATCTGCAACGGCGCGACACAGCAGTAGTGGATGATCTGGTTTTAAATGAATGAACTACCATTAGAGAGTTGTGAGTGTGATCCCAGCATCAGCCTGGAGCACACAGCTGCTTATGTGGGGGTGGCACGTTGAGTATTACAACCCAGGTACATTTTATATGGAGAATAAATATCATTTTGCGGCATGCTGCTTTTCTGTTTGCTCTTATTAAACAAACACTGGAGTGATGAAGATTGTGAACCACGCCTTCCTTTCTGTCTCTTTGGTTTCAGTTTCTTTCTTGCAGTTCTATGAGCCTCAGCGGCCTGGAATTAAAGTTTCTGCGGACAGCAGTAGCACAGCTTCTATGCCACTGTGAAGTCCACTGAGGCAGCTTAGCCCAGATAACTACATTAGCCTACTCCCAGTCCCTCCCACATTTCATTGACCCAGTCCAGCCATTACTGTGACTTTGATGTGCTAAGCGAGGGTGTAACATGAATCGATGCATACTCCATCGTATGTCAATGTCAATCAATCTTATAATTCACGATGGACCATCAGATGATGGAGGAGCGAAAATACACGTGAATATTTGTATCAGTCAAGGCTGTTTATCTAGCGTTCAGCAGTGAGACAATCTATGGCATTTTCACGCGGTTTAGCAAGTAGTTGAGCTAAAGTTATGTGGGAAAGAACAATAATGACGTATGGATTTTCAATCAATCACACAAAGAAATCTCAGATTACATTTTACGACAGGATCAAGAGCCTCTACTTTTCTGTCCTCTTTCATTATCAGAACTGTAGGCATATTTCTACAGGTCCAGACAACCTGCCGTTGATATAGTGCCCCTGCTAATTATAGAGCGGATTTCAAAGACCTGCTCCCTCGTTCCTGCTCCAACCCCCTCTTCCCAGACAGACACTGAGAAGACCTAGACAGCCTTGATGCTGCGGCTTGTTTTCATTCGGATCTCTTGGAGCTGATGTCATCCATTCTGTGCACTGTGCAACTTTTTTTCACACTTGCAGGCCAATGTGGCTTCCACCTCATATTGGTTGCATTTACTTTGCATTTTTGGATTGAGGGTATGAAAAGTATTAAATATCAAAGGATGAATGATGCAACGTCTTGTTCAGCATTCAACATTACAGTCAAACCTAAAATATATATATAAACAGACTTTTTCATCGTCAGATTTCTTTTGCTTCAATGATTTGACATTGAAATGAGAAGCGTGGTCTTTGCTACAATTATAATTGGAGGTTACTCCTTCAGTAGGCTCTGTAGACTGTTTTTCAGCACCTCAGCCCTCGGTGGATTGCCTGCCCTGCCATTGAAGTGGTTCCTGCTGAACCACTCTGTCAAGTCAAGCATTCCAAAAAGCCGGTGACCAGGAAACCACAATACTCGCTTGCACTTCTGGGACCTTGCACCCCACATGCTCCCTAAATTGGGCTGGTGTGATTAGGGAGGGTGAGATGGAAAGAGATGAACTGGAGTGGGTTGAGGGTGTGCTTGTTTATGAAAGGAGACGTTTTGTTAAAAAGTGGAGCTTATGTTTTTCATAGCTTTGCTTGAGGGAAATGTGTGAGTTATTACACTTGTACATTCCTGTGGTCGGGCCTTCCTTGAGAGCAAGTGCTTCTGAGTATCAGCGTCTATAGATCTACTACTCACACTGAACTTAAAATTCCTGCAGCTAGACCACTGTATATTTTCAGCTAAATAGGCTAACATTTATGTTGTGAAAAAGATTATTGTACGCCTCATGTTCTTCCTCAGAAAAATAACCTGGCCTCCCCATTGGAATGTATGTGTGTGAAAAATCCCACGCTTGATGTTGTGCTATTTATTTTCTTCTCGTTTGTTCAAAAATTCCTCCAGAGGAGATTGAACACCTGTTTGTTGCTGTTGAATGGAGATTGTTTTTGTTGCAGCCATACTGCAGAAGTTGTAGGTCGTGACAGGCTACCTCCTTCTTGTGAGGTGTGTGGGTGTGACACACACACAGAAATGGGTTAACCTCAGTGTGATGGCTGAGCTTGTTAAATAATGTCCCCCACCAAGCATTACTCTATACAGAGTTCTGAGTGTGGGGCACAAGGCACCAGGGGACAATTTAAGCACGTCTTAAAGAAGTGGTGGGGGGCAAAGTCATTTACCCCTGACCTCAACAGCCTGCTGACCTCCCAACCCCCTTCATACCCCTTCAATACACAAAAGAGCAAACACAGCCACCTCCACCCTGCTTATCACTCGGCCTCTAAAGAGTTGTCTTGCCAATTAGAGTGGATTTAACATTTGACATTACACTGAATAGCCACAGGTCAGTGGACCTGCAAAACCCAGTCCAGAACCAGGCAGGATTCTTCAGATTCAGCTTGATAACTAAAAGACTTCTTCCGTTCAGTTTGACATGCTTGGCTGAAGAAGAAACGAGCCATGCATAAACGCATGGCTAGTTTGTTTTTGTCCTTTACTTCATGCAACTGCAGTGAGTTCACACAATAACACATGTGACTCATCCTTAATCCTTAACATAGTCTGTTGAAAAGGTTTTCTCAACCCCATTCTTAAGCACTGAGCAGTTATATGTTGCACAGGAATAGCTTTAATGCCACAGTCTCAGTCACATCTTGTGATTATCATGACCTACGTTACTGATACTTAACTCTTTATAATAGTACAGTTCAACCAAGAACGATTTCAGACAAGTACTCTATATAATTTCAGGTAGAGAAAAACATTGTTATGACCTCATCCATACTTATTCACTGTCATGAAAGACATACTCTTTCCTTGGCTCTAGAAAGGTTCAGCCTTCTGTCTGAACAAGGCCAAATGTAGCTGTTGTTGCTAATGCTGTAGCTAACACTAGGTGATTCTGTCCAAGTAAATCTGTTTCCACCTTTGATTTTTACTGTGGCATGTTGTTTAGAATATCTCACCCTAATGTAGCCTTTTCCATGGCAACCTGGAGAAATATTGACAGGCCAGTGGGCCATAAAACTATTGTCGGCCAGTCTCCGCTAGCCACCAGCATTTCAGCCCACCTGCGTGAGTTTCCTCTCATAACTCAGATCTTTAAATGATATGATCTCTTGCCCTGCTTTTGTGCTCCTCCACAGTTCCTCCTCACAGGCCACCACCATAACAAAGAAAGACTTAACCATTACGCCATGGAGTAATTCTGACAGAAATGTTAAGCACACATCTTGGGATCTTTGCAGGCTCTCGCAGACAGAGAATGAGAAGATAGAGTGAAAAGTAAAACCCTTATGAACTCTCGTTTTCTAACTCCTAACTCTTGAGAAAATGGCTCGCTATCTGCAGGGAGAGATTAAGAAGAGGAGACAGAGAAAGGATCTCAGATGCTGATGGTAATTCACTGCTCTAATAAAAAGAGCTTTAAAATGTATAAATCCTCCCCTGCTATTTGAAAGACACTTCTTTTGGCAGTAGGGAGTTATATGCTGCAGGAAAGTGCTTAGAAAAAAACTTCAAATCATCAGTGCAAGTTCCATGCAAGTGCATGGAAAATATATTCTCATCTGAAATTAAGACAATAGGGAAAATGTGTGTTGAAAATGACTTTTTAACATCTTTTTTCAACAGGAAGGAAATGTATGTGAATTGGTAGTCTTTGCCATGCAGGTGTTTAGACTGGGATTTGTGTGGTATGTGAACTCCCTTCACCTCGCCTCAGTGTGAGAGCCTGTGGATCAGCCAGGTTGGCTCTTTAAAGTTGAAAGAGCCTTTTCATAAATCATCCCACCATCATACAAGTACCTCAAAAGGAAAGCATCTGTGGATATGAGGGTGTGTATAAAAGGTGTGCTCATCACTTGAGGCTAACTCAATTCGATCTGCTCAATTTCTGCAAGATTTTGTGGTTCAGTAGACAGTTAGGAGGGACTTATCCAAGCAGAGAGATACTCAGCAATATTGTTACACTCCTTGTAATTACATGGCTGGCTTTCTGGTCGTAGCACTCCACTATCAGCAGCATAATAAAACACTCTATTGCTGGAGCCTCAGTGAGAAACGGTCTATCTGCCATGTATGTCCTTTCCTATACTGTCCATGGCAAAAGACTTGCTACTCTTCTATGAAGCCACAGCTCCTCTGCTCTCCTCGCATTACCTCTGTCATTTTAGGGCAGACTCCCACTTCTCGGTCTTATCTGGGGCCTGCTGTGTCTGTACCCTCCTGTGGGCCCTCAGATGTCACACTGATTTACACTTTGTGCAAATAGTGGAACACACCATGTAACAGGCTAGTGGAGTGTTTGTGAACAAGCGTCACTGACCTGGATACAGAGTTTCTGGTGCTCTGCTTCTTGTCACTTCAACAATGTTCCTCCTATCAAATCACGTCACTTTAAACACAGAATCCCTCCTAGGCTGAATTAAAATCTGTCTATTTATTTTTCTAAAGTTTATCATATAAGGATTAGGACTGTGAGCATTATGTGAGAATAACAATGTCAAATCGTATCTACTAAATCAATAATTCACTGAAAGGTGGTGAATTTTACTTAACCTTGCTGTGCAATCTGAGCCCTTTCTATGTTCTTCTTTGATGGTGAAGATGTCATGTAAGATGTGCTCCAGATAACACTAGTTGTGGCAAAGTGGATGTCCCCAGGCCTCACAGGCGTTGCTGGACAGGTCAGCATGATAGGAGGACTCTTTTCCACCCTTTTGTTCATCATGCTCTTAAACACATGCAATTTCACCCTCTTGCACTGCCTTTTGTTCCTTTCTCCTCTCACTCTCCTCCTCAAGGATTTTTCCTAGCCATCCGGATTCATCTTTTATTCTTGCCAGTAATTTCTGTGCCTTCCTGTGCCCTTAGGCATTTGCTATACTTTGTTCTTCTTTTCTGACTGGATGCATTCTCCCAGCTTCTCTTTCTGT
>CABFOQ010001230.1:12260-30114 GCA_900660455.1 Gephyroberyx darwinii | reverse complement strand
GATATATGGTAACAGAGAACTGTTTTAATACTATCAGGGAACAGAGACAGTGACCAATGAGCTGTTTATGATAGCAAGAATAAAAGAGCGAGAATAAGAGTGACCTCCTTTAGTAGACTAGTAAATATCAAATCCTTCAGTTTTTATTGAGTGCATTTTTACTGCTCTCATGAAGCATCAGACTTCCAAAGAGTCTCAAGCAACTATGCTATATTCTCAAAGGCCTCTTACCATCAGATTTAATTGTGAAAATGGGGGAAATTCTAGCTTACCAACAATCCATCGTATATGCTTCCAAGAAAGGGATGCTCGCCCTGAAGGAAGATCCTGTTACCAATCTGCAGTTTGCTCTCACAGTGTTCAGTGGGGAGCTCTGACTTGGAGGGGACTTCCACTGACATCTGAGTAACGCAAACATGTATTGAACAAGACATGTATTGTTCCTCTTTCAACAGCAATCAAGGGGTAGAAATAGATAACGTCCCGATTCTTCTATTCTATTCTATTTTTTAATAAAGTGTCATGCTGAATGTATGAAGCTGTACATGTGGAAATAGCATACCTTTGAAGAGTCATCTTATTCTAACCCATAATAGTCATCCAATACATAATGAAATGCATCCATGTTCACAGTGAACTTTGAATCCAAGAGATGCATTATCAATGGATTATAGTTTATCAAGATTCATGGGGGTGACATTTGTGGGTGTGACTGATGCTCAAAAGTGTCCATATCCCTGCAACATTGAATTTCAAGGCGTTGAGGTCACAATTTGACGATGTGTTACCTCCTGGTCAGAGATAACAGTGGTAGTGAGGGACTGGAGAAAACCTTTTTAGGACGTACCCAGTTTTTATATCCTCCATTGTAGCTGCTGTAGGTCTGTTCTGATGATAAGCCCAGTCTATCTGGGCAGGCATTCTTCACCAGGCAACTTGCCATTGCAGGAGAACTAAAGAGCCTGTGCCTCATATTTCAATAATACAATGTTACACCAATGAAATGTGCTTTTTTCTGATGAAAGAACAAAGATAATAAGAAACATACTATCTCACATTTTAAAGTATTAATTGTTTTGTGTGTAGTGGAGGACTAATTGATTATACTGAAGGGACTGTCCTTCTGAACCAAATGATGAATGGAATCTATGGGGTGGAAAGGAAAATGGAAAGTCAGTGGCTGGATATCATACAGCTTTTTCTCCTCAGTTATTTTGGCAAAGATATGAAGACTGAGGGCACCAGTGAGGATCAGGGACGAATGGTGAATAACCCTGCTCTGAGAGCAGCCAAGAAGAACAAAGGTGACTTCAAACAGGGTTCAGTATTTGAGTAATCCTTTGATGCTACTGCCCAAGGTGTATAACAATGACGCTTGGCGGTGCCTTTTTTTGACATTTGAATGTAGATGGAGACTTAAGCTAAATATGTTTGAATGCCATAAATTCTAGTCTTTTTCACAAACATGTATTTGGTAGTGTTAATATTTAGACCCAAATAAATCAAAATTTCCATGGGCATTTGATAGTCGTACAAGATTTCCTGTTGCAGTTACAGTTGTGCTCTATTGTGGTTTATTTTTTACTGTCAGACCCTGGAGAAATAGTTCTTGGAAACCGCTTTCTCATGTTGAGTCATTTATGGGAAATCTGAGGGCTGTTGACCCCTGTTGCATCAGAGGACTAATGGAGGGTCATGTTGGTGTGAACTTGTCTGCATCAGTTCATCTCAAGAGAATATTCCCGGAGTCAGGCTGTATATAAAATGGTAGTTGGACATGGTGCACTAGGGAAAGTACCTAAGGGCGTTTTGTTATTAGCGGCTTGGGTCTTTCTGCTGAGAGATGGATAAGCCCCATCTGTTGGGCGTCAGCCCAGTCTGGTACTCATAGCGTTGTGGAAGGTGTCTTTCATTAGTAGCACGGACTTTCATTTAGACTCTCTCCACCTACAATCTCCCAATAATACCACTAAAGTGTAACCAGACATCTGTGTGTGTTTGGGTGTTTGGGTGTGTGTGTAACATTTTCCTTTTACTGTGTGGGAAACTGAGATATTTCCTGAAATGCGTTCTCTTTCCAGCCCTCTAATGCTATTGCTTGGCCTGACATCCCCAAATAATTCCATACAATGTGAGCCTCGATTTTTACAAGACCAACTTTACAGATCATATAATGAAAAGAAAAACCTTGCCTACCAACCAAAAGTAATGCCCCCCGGTTGTAGCTTAGGCCAGCATGGTTTTGAATAGCTCAGCGGGTAGAGCCTGGGACTGCCAGGGTAATTCCCCAGGGTTTCTGATTCTCAGTGAGGCTATTCTTGGTACTTTAAGGCAAGTTGGATTAAAGTGTCTGTCAAGTGGCCAAATTAGTGACCCTTATTTTAAAATTGCTCCACAGCCATGATGTTTATCAATGCATGTAATTATGGCACAATAGCTTGACTCCAATTATACCTTGTTCTCAGAGGCAGTCAAAAGCTCTTCACAGCCAAAGGGGGAAATCCCCATATGCTGTCAGTCCAATACAGCACTCCAGACCAGCAGACCCATTCTCTACCAGCTAGTTTGTGGGAGTGAACTGGAGGTGTGTCACAGGGTCCAACAAGAAGAGGGTGGAAGAGAGAAACTTGGTTGTCCGAGATCAAGACATAAAAGAAAAGCGCTTGTGCAAATCAAATTGGGAACAGGGCTTGAATGGTTGCCACACTGAAACAGACTGAAGTCGGGATGAAGGCCCAACCTCGCAGATCTCTTTGTGCAGGCAAGAGGCGCACCAGCTGGCTGGCTGCTGGGAAGTTTTGTGTGAGTCATTACCTCTCCATTGAGGGACACAATGCTGGGGCACACTCAGTGATCAGGACCCAGAGCCTCTCAGTCTCCTGCCTTCACCTCAGCTCAAGGCCAAGGTCACAGCTCCCTTGCTGGGATATGGTCTGGCAGCTCCATCATCTAGCAGCCAATCAGTGGAGAGGTGAGGGTCACAGGACCTGTCCAAACAAGTCCGTCAGCAGGAAGTCTCCATTCAGATAGTGTCTGGGTAGTTGCCTTGGCAGCACCTTAAATGTCCCAAATGAACTCATGTGGCAGGACACATTCATGATTCATTGATTTGTGCACAACATTCTTTGCACTACATGTGTCCTTAAAATGCCTGTTTCCCTGTTTTATTGGCCCAGTGTTTGTTCATTCTCCAGCTAAATGCTATGGTGACACCAGCATGTGACAGAAATGTCTCATCTCATACCAGTGATCTATTCATGTCATAAAGGCCACATTTTTTGTTGAGCCAATGATCCTCCTTGTTAGTTTAAACAGAGTTGATCCTGAGGTGGGGAAACTACATTGAGCAGTGTTTTGAATGTGTTCTTTGTGTGTTTTTAGAAGTAAAGTGCGACGGGGATTGTAGAAGTGTGCGTCGAAGAGGACTTCACACTGACATAAGAGTAACACAGAGTAATCAATAGCATCTGCAGCATGTTTAAAGGGATCCAGGTTGTAGACAGAGAGGTGTGGGGAAAAAAACAGCTGACAGGATGAATGTATAGATACGGTGTGAAAATAACTACGGTGTTAGTCTGGACTTCAAAATAAATATCCACCTGCATACCAAGCCATATCAAAACCAGAAACCATTTCTCTGTTTTTCACTGTTCTGCTCTCACTGTCTGTGTGGGGTCTTACACTTTTCCATTTTGGTAAACCAGATCATATCAGGTTATCCCTATAATTGTATGTGGGAACCTGTGGTCTCCACATTGCTGCGACCATCTGTGACTCTGCAGATGGCCCTGCTTGTTAAATTGGGCCGTGGTAGGACCCTGTCGTCTACCCAGGACAGGACAATGGAGATTAGGGGTGTCTGATCTCTTAGTTTAAGCACAGTCTCAGGACTGCAGGCCATAGGGAGGGGCACATTGCCCTGATCTTTGAATCACACTAGTGTTGTTTTATCCCACAGATCAAGGAATGATAGGACACACATGCTTTATCATGCTTGGACTATGTATTCACAGCGCAAGTTGTCTTAAGTTTATGAGGGAGTTGACATTTGTCCTCAATTGTATTCCTGTCGGCTTTTTTATGCTGGTATTGTTTTTTACTTCCTCAATGGCACTTTTGTGGTTGCGGCCTTTGCTTTTTATGGTAGCTTTTTGTTTGAAGTTGAGCTTGAAGAACATTGTACATACAATGGTAATCACTGACAGAGGCTATATCTGGCAAAGGGTTTGAAAGGGTTTACATTTGTGTAAAATGCAACAAATCTTTTCTATCTATTTCTATCACACTTTCTATTTTTAACAGAGTGATATCTGTTGAAGTATCTGTCTTGTCCATATGAAGCGCACATTCCCACACCCTATTTGGTATTTCTGGTTTCTTGATTTGTAGTTATTGTTGTCGATGTTGGTGTTCTGCCAAAGAGCTATCTGTTGCACGCATGCTGCAGGGCTACCAGAGTGAAACATAGTGGGCTGCTGGCAGAAAGGCGAGTCTGCAGAAGGTACAGCAGTCTATGGGGCAGCAATGAATTACCTACCTAACCTTCATTTATCTGGGTAAAGTTGACTAGGCATGCTTGCTTTTTTTCAGTAACACCCAGCTACACATTCGTGCCTGGGAGCTACCCAGTACAACCACAGTCTTATTATGTAGGCCATGCAATAATTGTGGGTTGACTAGTTTGCTCACAGGCACCTTGACAGTAGTTGTTGAGGGCGGGGAGACTGTTTCTCATGCACTTTTCCCTGACGACAGCAAAATGTGCTGATTTTTAACACTGAAGATGTATCTGAATTTTTTCCTTCATCATGCCCACCACCAAAATTTCCCAGCTAGTCCAGAGATTCAAACTGAAAAGAAACTACCTAACACGTGTGTGCATATGAAAAGGTGGATGCATGTTTCCACCTCCCCTTGTGTTCTTATTCTTCAGAGGGTCTAAAAATTATAGGAGCACTGATCCTGATCTCACTGAGGAAGGCGAGGGCAAGTGGTGAGAGTTTAAAGACAGACCTGAGCAGTAACAGCTTGAGTCAGACTCTCTGGGCTTAAAGAACTTGTGAGTCTGCAAGAATGATCCTTCCATTAATCTGAACATGGAGTACTTGTCCTCCAGCAAGTAGATCCTGTTTGGCAAGCATGTGTCTTGGAATCATGCTCAATATTTTGGTGTTGCACAACGATCTCTGGACTGGTTCCTCTTCTCACAGCGTTGTTTTCATTACCTCTGCCCTGATGATAGTTATACCTCACATGTTAAGAATGATCTGAGCCTGAGAGAGATATCCGACAGTGATTTACGTCTCTATTAAGGCAAGACTCTCCTTATCCAGCCTTATAAATTAGGAGCTCTGATGAGTAGGTAAAACAGTCTCAAGAAATGTCTCTATCCAAATTATAGAGGTTATTGCATGATTTAAAAGCTGAAAATGCATTGAGCTGTGTCACTTCAGCTGCATTATGAACCAGATACTCATCTCACATTAGGGGGGCTAATGACTGCCCTGTTGGCAGCCTGTCTCACTGGCAGCCTGCAGAAAACAAAGTGTTAGAAAACTGAGCCAGATGACCATCAGCTTCAACTGTAAAATATAGTCAGATATAATTCCTTCAAGATGCTTTCTGGGCTGTTTTGAAGTAGCCTAAATGCTTGACTCAAAGTTTTGACGTCTTCGTTCGTATCATGTTGCACCACATTCAATACCAAATCAGATCTCATGCAGAACCGTTGTGACAATGAAAGACAATTGTAGCGTGGCTCATTCAGACTACTTTTACATTTTAGTGTCCGTTCAAGGTTTAGCCCTTCATGCGTATTTCTTCCATTCCTGCTCACTCCATCTCAGTGCTTCTATTATGTTATAGACTTGAGGCATCAAGCTTATCTCACCATCCAACAATGTATTGCTAACTGCAATACATAGGAATATGTGTCTTTCTTATGATGTCATGTATAGCCGCCGGTCATGCCATGACGAAGAACTATAGCGAGCTTTGTCTTTGGTACTGGACAGCTGCTCAGAGGTTGTCCGTGTCACACTGTACACGTACAACACAGGCCTGAGTGTCGGGTCCTTTGTTGCTTAGTGGTGCTGACACTGGCACAGGGTTAGGGGTTTGGATCCCGCTGTCACTACCCATTGTAAAAGTGTATGCACCGATGGTATTTTAAGGCAATTTGGACCAAGTGCCGTTACAAAGTGCCAAACAACATTAAAAGAGCAACAGTAATGTGATCCAAAAGTTATTCAAGGGGGAATGGAGATCGAAGAACAAGAGAAGCCTCAAATGAAATGAAACCCAGGCAGAGAGGGCTAGAGAGATATGCCATCAACAGAACAAACCATCTGTCTATTTTAGGTGTGCAGAGGGACTGTGAGACTGTTTGTATACTATTATACACACAAGGGTGTGAAACATAGCCCTGCAGTTCTCTACACAACAGAGTATTTTCAGTAATCGTTTTAAGACAGTCAGGCTTTGTGCAATGGGTTGTGTACATTAGACTCTCAGTTCATCTCAGTGCATCTCTGTATTATCAGTGCAATCTACAAGGCAGATTATAGTTATTTGCTTTGTGGGGCTAATATTACCTCTCAGCGAGCCAAAACAGGTTGAGTATATTAAAGAACATTTGATCTTGTTGTGGTATAGTTATGAGAGGATTGCAAATTCTGTTTCCGTCAACACAAAATGTATCACATTTTTTAACTGATGCAACATCAGTGTATTGGGTCAATAGGATCCACTGTGATAGATATGGCTCATCAGTAAGTAATTTTTCATTTGTTGACTACCAGTCCTTGTTTATAGGCTTTGTTAGCCTAACTTTGGAGCGCTAGATCATAGAGGACTGTAACTCATCATCTGTTCAACAGTTCTGCTCCTCAAATGCTCGTACGGTGCATCCATGTGCAGCATTTCCGCTTTCCCCAATAGCTTTAGGTTGGTCTGAGCTGATGTGACTGTTACCATGATGGCAATAAACCCACTTCTTGCAGCGAGGCTTGTATTACATTATGTGAATCCATTGATTACGCCTGACCACACATGTACCCTAGTCCAGATTTATGGGGGTGTTGAAGGTAAATTGTGTACTGGCTGAATGTGTTAATGGGGTTACAGCAGATTATATAACCCTTGTGTGTTGTGTGTCCATGAAAAAATGAATGTGGTGTAGCAGAAATTAAAGGAACGCACCCTTAGGGGTGAATGAATATTGTTCTGTATGGCAGCTGCAGCATGACTCATACCAGTCAAAGTTAACTTTTTCTTTCTGTTTACTGTCTCACATCTGCTGACATCTCTGCAACAGTCTTCTCAAGAGTTGAGTAATTGGAGCATAATAGTTGTGTAATTGGAGCATAACAAACATGACTTACACAGTTATTACAAGTTCATTACCACGGTGCTTTAGTGTATCTAATTTGTAAGTGGTGACAGTGTCGATTATTAGTGCTTAGTGTGGTAATCCATTTGCTTATGTTGACATGGTAGAGTTTCTGCGGGGACCCTGAACAGTGATGTACTGAAAGGGTCATGGCTGACACAATGGACCTTTTCACCAAACCTTCAGAAGAGACAGAAAGTTTGGGGTAAGCTGTCCAAAAGGGCTCAGTCCTCAAAGTCATTGGAATTTCATAAATTCCTCTGAAAATGAGCCGAAACTCCAAGGCTCCCGTTTCTTTACACTGTAATAAAATTTGTTGCAGATATACTGTATATATTAGTCACTGCAGTTAGTTTGCATATTTCCCTGATCCCTTTGGATTATGATGTGTTATTTAATCTGTCTTTTATGACGCTGTGGGATTCATCCTACAAATAAGTAGCTTGAGGCTTGATTGTTCTCTGTTTCTGTGTCACCCTCCTCCGAGCTTTTTTGTCTAATCTCTGTAACGTTGTTTTTGTTCAGTGGTCGACATGTCTCCTGTCGTACCACATGGCTTGTGTTTGTCACGGTCATCAGTGAGAGTTGAGAAAATGAGAATGGGGAGGAGGAGGAGGTGGCAGGGGAGGATAACCTTACAACCCGAAGCCCTGAGGCTAAAGGAATATAGGGCTGTTGTAGTGGAGAGGGAGACAGAGAGAAGAGGGGAGCCCTCTCAGAGAAGTGCAGTGTGCATTCCTCTGTCAGGACAGATGTGACCTGTCCATCTGGGCTTTTACTTTCTAGAGGGTCATAGAATTGATGAGTGTGTCCAGATAGTGTAACAGGGGCAATCAGGGGTCTGGTACTGACATTTGTCTCATGTTTCTTGTCAGATATCACACCACGAACACGCTGTTTCCACACCAAAGAGAGTCACCAGCCTAAACCTCAATCCATTTAGACCTCACTTCCCTCCATAAACAAACTGTGGAGGGTCTCCTGAGGGATGTGTCTGGACCACCATTACTCATAGCTGCTAAATGCTCAGCGCGTGAAGTTCACGCTGCAGCACACACACACACACATCAGGTCAGGGCTAATTAAAGAGCTTATATTGGAAGCCATGCAAGGTAAATCAGAGTGGCCTTCATACCATGGCCCCAAAACTGTTTTCTCTACGTGTCATCCGAGAGCGATACCAACAGGCTCCACCTTAGATGGAGAGACAAAGGGAGGCTTAGACACCCAGCTCAACCCTGAGAACCACACAGCTATCCTATGGTATTAGTAATCATCTCACAAAGGATGAAAATCGGTCAGAATTCCTGTTTGACTGCCACTTTCAGGTCAGGTTGGATCTTGTGACAAAAGTCTTTCCCGTCAAGACAGTGTCAACGCCTCCTGACTGCATGCAGTATAGTTCATGTGATACCCAGTGGAGAAAAGTAAATTGAATGCCTTTGGGGGTGTTATACTTTTAGATTACAAATCTGGAGTAATGATGTATTTTTAACACCATGTGTATGTGATTTTTGGAATAAGAAGCTGTGGCTTTTATGGAACAACAAGGCTCTTAATTTGAAGTAGTTTGGTTCTTCTAAACATTAAATATTACCACAGGGTACGTAGGATTGAGGCTGGATTGAGACACCCTCATACTCACCTGGGGGCAACAGACATCTAACATCTGCACCCCTATATTTACCCTCACCCTGATCCTTTCAGAGATGCCTATGGCTCTGTAACACGCTTCCATACATCCTGTTATTCGTCAGGCTGTAAGGGATGAAGGCCTGAGGCACTACCGCTGGCAGGAGGGGTAATGCCCTTCAAATTACATACTGACTTGGCTTCTTTTCTTCTCAGTAGGAGAAGGCCATCATTTCATTCAAGGATCTCTCAATATTTGTTTCCTTTGAACCAGTGACTTCTGACATTGTTTTGTGCTCTGGTGCTCATTGTTCACAAGCAGCATTAAGCTCCCATGCTCCTTTTTTCGCAGCTCTATATTACAATTTTTCCATTTTTGCATTACGTGATAATAACATAAAGGATATTTACAGTGTATTCACCCATATGTGCAATATAATTGTTGAAATTTGTTTTTTACACCTTTTTATCATTGTCAGTCCATGTAGCTTATCTTTGTAGGTTATCTCTTTTTGCTGTTATGGTGGCAATCCATTTTCCTATATATTTAGTTATATACATTTTTTGTTTGTGGATTGTGTTTTGTCTTCCTTGAAAAACATTATGAAAGAAACCATTAAAAAACAAAGTACTTTTCCCTAATGTGCTGGAGTGGGATATACCATGTCCCCGATGACTCTGTGTTGAACCACTAATCTGCAGGGACTCTGTGAGATACAATATGTAGTTCCTCTCTATGAATAACAAAGCACAGGGCGCGTACCTCACCTCAGACAGATCCCTTCAATCTGGGACACCCCTACCCTGATCGCCCCTAATCTGCTGGTTAAAGGGGATCCCGTGTGAGGCGACACACTTCTGTCCCTGTGAAGTGAGTTTGGTTTCAATGGTGACCCTTAGCTGGGCAAAGACAAAGCTAAATGCCCTCCTTCCTCCTATTAGTATTCAAGCACAGCGCTAGCTCCGCCCCCAACGGGCGCTGGTGACATCTGTTGTGTTCTGGGCCAATGTCACTGACCCAGATGTGTTTTTATTTAAATATCTGCCAAGTCACACTCAACGGGCCTGGAGCATGATCCGTTGTGTTAAAGGTCTGTGAAACGCTGGTTTATTTCAACATGGTGAAGAGAAACAAAAACAAAACAGCACATGGACTAAAAATAACAACTAAGCGTAATTGTGCATGGTTCTGTTTTTGTTTTGTTTTTTTGTCTAAAATCCCTTCACTCAGAAAGAATTGAGTATGAAATCCCTGTTTTAATCTGCTTGGACTTGATTCAATCCAAATATTTATGGCTGATTTAATCTTATCTCCACATTACATTTTGTAACTCTTAATAAAATAATTCACCATACTTGTGGAAATAAGTGAACTGAGGCTGCGGTCACTATTTTTACTCAGACAAGCCATTTCCATGTAAAGCTTGATTATCGGTTCATGTTGAGTAGCTTTCAGCAATCTTCAAAAACGCAAAAAGGGCTTAATATTAAAGAGGATTTTTCCTAGCATGTGCATGGAGATATCATGTAAACTTTACTCAAGAAGAACTTTCGTTCTTAATAACTCGGGTGGCGTCAGTAGCGATGTCCTGATCTGGCAGCACTAAGAGGGCTGCTCTTTAACGTCCTTAACGTCTTATTTGCTATCTTACAATCCTCTTGTTCATGATTAGGAGGCCTACATAGCCTAGTGTAGCTTTGGACCCTGAGACTAGTGCGGTGCTATTGGATTTCCATTAGGGCCTGCCAGGGTGGGATAAACGAGCAGCTCTCGGTGATGTCACTCTGCTTCAGCTACAAAGTTGATGTGATTACCATCTTAGAAATCACTGTCAGACTGTGGAGACCAAATTACCATGCTTGTTCCCTCAGCTACTCCCACTTTCTCTCCAACTTATAAGAGCCCTCTCTCGCTCTCGCTCTCTCTATCTCCCTCCCTCTCTCCTTTTCTCTGTGTCTCGTAATCGAGCCCTTCACTCCTCATCTTGCCTTTCCTCACTCTGTCTTCCTCATCTCTCTGTGAGCGTTCTTGTTGGACCCAGGTTTTCCCCTGCTGTGATATCATGCCCAGTGGAGCCAGACTAATCACAGCCACTTCCCGGGAGCGCTCCCACAATGTTTAACCCCATTCATTTTCTGGACTTGGGTTTGTCTCTCCTCCATGGTCGGAAAAGGAAAACAAAATGTTACTTGTTACTTGCAGAATGTTTAAGTTTGACCGAGGCTTTACTCACTACAGTATTTTTCTGTCATGAGGGGCAGGGCCTCTTAGGGATTGGGAAGATCCACTCCAGGACTATGGAGTCTGTGCCAATTAAAGTCTCTTATCTTATTGTGCTTCTTCTTCAAAGAGAGCTTATTCTGCACATAAGGAACCACAGGAACTACGCAAGTGGCTTGGATACAAGATTTTGGTGGCTGTAAAAGCATTGTTGGCTTTCCTCTCCTCTTACATTCCTGCAGCTCTCTGGAGCAGACTTCTGACCACACAAGACGGCATTCAAACAGAACACTCAAAAACCCAAGAGTAGACAGAGAATAGCTCAGTTATCAAATATTTACTGTTCTGAGTTATTCTTGTATTTGCAGGTAGGCTGTTTTATGTGCACAGGTTGGTAGCACCACAGTGTTGGAAGATGTGTGCCAGCCTCTAAAAAGGCAATGGAGTTTTATTTACAGTTATTGGTTATCACTTATAGGTATTGTGTAGGGTCTTGAAGACACAAACACCCACACCAACAAACCAATGAGACTTCTCACAGATAAAAGCTCATTGGTGGTTGGTGGTCGTGCATAGCTGAGTGGCAGCTGCTGTGTCTGGGGTTTTTCACATGTGGAGAATGAACATCTTTAACCCCCTCTCCGCACACACAGACACTCACACACACACACATCTCTCTATGCTACATCTGAGAGAGGCCTAATCCTTGGGCTTGGCAGATCGTCTCTGCTGCTCTCTGTAAAAGCACCCTTTCCCCAAAGTCTGCAACCAAGTATCAAAGCTGCCTCATCTTTCAACCAAGACCGGAATTACAGTTTGAATGGAAAATATTAAGTCACTGGGCCTCATTTGTCAAGCAAAATGCAAAGCAATTTGTTTCTGGATATGATATGTGTTTGTAGGTTTTACAGTATCTTGAGAACATATGTATGATGATTTTTCGAGGCATTAATGAAATAGCTTAAACATTAGAAAAATATATTTAACAAGATTTGGAAAAGTAGGTGTATATTAGCACCCATGATCCTGAGTGATCCTATGAACTGATCTTTACCAGCCAGACAATCTCCAGAGCTGATCACAGCACAAGACACACACCTAGGTACCCTGCTTGGTAGGAGGCCCTGTATTCATTCAAATGCTAAATATTGTACTTCTTACAGAATGAAGACGTTTGTCTTAAACCTTCTCGTCTATGTTGGGTGTTCCAATACATTTAATAGAGAATTTCTTCCATTTCTTGCCCTTATTTCTTGCAGCTTCAGGCTCTGCAACAAGGAATTGTCCACCAGCCACCAGATAGATAAATATATAGATAAGTGATAGATAGATAGATAGATAGATAGATAGATAAATAGATAGATAGATAGATAGATAGATAGATAGATAGATAGATTTCCCCTTGTATCTACAAATTTGACAAATGCAGAGTTCGCATGACCGCATTTTACACACAAATATACAAGCTCACAGGAGCAGATTGATAGATGAGGCCCACCCAGAAAACATTTTAATGTTGAGTAGATGTTGTTACAACAGTCTGCACCAACAGTGAAAGCCCTTGCAAATATAGTGCCAGAATGAAAGTGGAGACGGCGTCTGTTGCTGCTACCTGCATCATTTTGTGAAATCAGAAACTCAATATCTTTCTGAAACGGTTTCCAAAGCTGCTTTAATATGAATTTTGCAATAATATATTGTGGAAATGTTGTTCTGGTTTGGCTTGACGTTGATGTCCTGCTCATTGCTGAGCATTGGCCAGTATTACTGTCACTGTTTTGATTGCCTTGTAAAGGTTTTGATGGATCACAATTCATGGATGGACTGAGAGGTTTATGTTGGGGATAAATGAATGCATCTTAAAGTTGAACAAAGTAGTTATTTCATAATTTCAAGGATACATTTCAGATGGAGAATGTGTACCACCTTGCAGAGAAATTCAAATACAACCAGATTGTAATTCAATATATCTGATTTAAACTCTAAATTTTCCTGTGGATAAACACTCAATAGATCTTAACAGACGTTAACCATCATATGGAGATGGAAGGCCAGTCAAAATTACAGCTGTCCTTTAAAAACATTCATTTTGAAATTAAGGTGGGTGTAATTGTAGCCAGATTGTTTTAGCTGCTACTTTAGAGAACCTGCCTTAGTTTAGTCTGCAAGGTTCTTCTCTCAGACAAGTTGTAGGAGATTTCATGAGGGAAAGAAGGAAGTAAACTCTGGTCAGGATTTTTCTGTTGTCCGGATTGGACTGGTGCTTATTGCCAGTAAATGGCCAGAACCGTGTTGCCAGGCAAGCTGAGCTAAAGCTGCCAACTCGTATTTATACTGCCCCAATATGTCTGCGGACAGAAGAGGAGGATGAAAGCTTCTGTAACTACAGATAGACTGCAATATGATCACACTAATACTAGTCTGCAGAATGGTTTGTTTTGGAATACGGGTTACGCAATAATTCCTCACCAGACAGAGAAATATGAAAACATGATGATAGTTTAGAAAGCATGGGATGTTTTTAGATATTTTTATCTGTTTTCCGAGTTCGTAGTGGATGTTTGTTTGTGTCTGTGTCTGTGTGTGTGTGTGTCTTTCAGTGTGTGCAGACGGACGGACACAAGGAGTGATGTTAGTAGTGAAAGTGTACCTTCCGATGTTAATCTGGTGTGCTGCTATAGCGCCTGTTTGTTTAACAAATAGGAGAATTGTGTCGCCAAATGGGGAAGGGTAATGAGAGAAGACAATGAAATCATCTTGCTTGGTTGGCTTCAGTATGGAGGATGGCCCTGTTTGAAGCGGCCCTCCTCTCCCCCTTGCCTGCCCCACACATCCCCAAGCAGAGGGAGAGGAGCGGGGAGGGCAGCATGGCATGCAAACAGGACGGTACAAATACACACGCACTAACAATGCAGAGTGACGCCATTGGCTAACAGACCACGCACTTCGGACCAATAGCAGCGTGCAGTGTATTTGTAATCCAGTGAATGTGATTTCCTATTCACAGTAGTTTCCAGGACTGATACAGTGGCGGTGTCCGAACGGACCAGAGAGCCAAATGAAAACGAGCCGCAGACGAAGTGCAGTCTAATCTGGGTTTTGCTGCTTTCCGGTATTATTTTTGTGGTCTGCCCCTCGCACAAGCCTTTCAGTTGGTCATTCTGAAATAACCACCATGGTACTGTAGACAATCATATGTACACACAACTATCACACACACACAGACTCAGAAAGACCACATTCTTTGATTTTCCAATGAAGTAAACGGGCTTGGAAGTGCAGGGTGACATTATTGGAGTAAGCTATCAATCAGTTGATAAGGAGCTATCAGCTTGTTATTGATAACCTCAGAGTATGACCAACATGCTCGTGAAATAGGAGGAAGAGGAAGAACCGAATGTTTTTTGGTACTTTGAACTCCAGTGCGCAGACTGATGTCATGTGAGTTTTACTCCAGCTTATGGTTGCATAATGTCAGTCTGTCATTCGGGGCAGGGCCTGTAATGACATCATGGTCTCTTGGCAGTGTGTGTGCACTTCTGAGGATTTTTCTGGGAAGTTGTACTTGTATTTGAAACATGAGAACCGCTGAAAATAGCCGGTAAATGCTTGTAGGAAAATAACCCCTGGGCCTCATTCTGCTATTTGACGAACATAACCCTAATCCATTCTCTTAGTAACGTCATATTGTTGAGGAATTCCCATAATCCTTTAAAACACAGAAACACCACATGCTTCAACACTCAAAGAAGGAACTGTGTTTACTTTTGCCTGAAGGTAAATGACATGAGCATGATTTTTTGGTGTGAAGTTCACATGAAGGCAACCTGAATGCCAGGCAAGCTCGGGTTCTGCCCACAGACACAGCATCCCATCTATAGTGATGTTAATCAGGTGAAACGTCACATCAGTGGGCATCAGTGGATAGCTTAGTTCATCAACCAATATAATGTGGAGGGGAAAAAAAGGATCATATAAACTCCTGTACTCTGCTTGACAAACAAATGAGCACCAGGCCATTAACCAACTTGCAATTTAGTGAGGGAAATATTGGAGGAAGCAAGCACAGTGGATATTTCCAGACCTTTAACAACTATTTTCCTCTGCGGCTGTCACCAGGCCTTAAACAACTATTTGGTGCTATTTCTCAAAATTGGGATATGGAAACATTTTTACCCTTCAAATTGACTGGTGGTAGTGCAGATGATTGGAGAGCCCAGACACTGGTCAGTCTGTTATGAAAATATTTTTATCTTCATGACACATGTCATGAGCCTGTTGTGAATGTGCTACCCAGGACAAATAAAGTTTTACCCATATTTTTGATAAACATTGGACAGGCTAAAGCAGCCATGAGGGAATTCAACTCTGATGATTATCAGATGGGCCATGTTGACATGTGGATTCGTTTCAAAAGGGCGTATTGCAACAGGACAGATTGATTGTTTGATAGTTTTGGTTCCTGGCTGCAGTGCTTTCCCAGTGTTTTCTCTGTTCCAGTAACAACTGGTGTACTCTTTGATCAAAGACATCAATGGAGAAAGGTCAGCTCTTTGTTTCACTGGCCGGACATAGACCAATGTGGATAAAACAGAAACCATCTGGGCTTACATCAACATGGTTCAACCTGAAACACGGTCCACTAGTAGGGTAAACTGTCTGAGCAGTGCTCATCCCTCCTGAGATGTCTTAGAGAGGGAACATTTTGTTGTTTTGTGGTTTGTCAATGTTTACATCCTTCGACGCTGAACATCGTGAATGATGTCAAAACTGAGACTAGCTCAATATTATGACATGGCATTTAACAGAGCTGTGGCATCCTTGTGGCAACACTTTGCTCTCCTGCTTGGGCTGGCTATGCGCTGCAGAGGCCTGTGGTTAGACTGTTGCTGAGTGGTTCAGGCTCTGCCCAATCACTGCTCAGTCCTAAACCATGGGATTCATTATGACACAGTGTGTGTTTAATGAAAATTTAGCAGTTTGTCAACAAAGTCCTGTGTGGTTGAGAGACGTAAATTGAAAGTGGTGGTTTACACTTCATGGTAAACAAAGCCACCAGACATTCGGCCACAAAGACCCAAGTCAGGTCAGACAAGTGTGGCGATTTCGTTAGAGCACAAAGGTAATGAGGAACAGAGCTTAAAGAGCTGGAGAAAGTAATGAAGAAATTCCACTCTCCCTGCTGATCCCTCTACTTCTCTGCCTTTTCGTAGCTTCCCTCTCTCCCCTCTCACTGGCCCCCAGTACCTAGTTTATCCTAATGCCTGTATTATGGGAAGGGACAGGCAATACTCCTGGGAGCGTCCTCCAAGTTTCTGCTCCTCTGAAGACGTGCTCTGAGTGGGAGAGAGAGCGGGGAATGTTATCTATATAAGGTAAAAAGCTTCAGATCATAGAGAGACGCGCTGATCGGCAGATAAAAGAAAAATGAAACATAAACACAAGTCAAGTCCTCGGGCTCACCTTTGATGTGCACATCCACAGATCCTCTCCTGCCCGCTACCCTCCCTGTGTATGAAGGATTGTGCGTTGGCTGACCTCTCTCTCTCTGAATCTCTCTAAAACCCTCCACACACACACACACACACACACACACACACACACACACACACACAAAAACACACTTTCCCTCTTCTTTATTGGTCCCTTTGAAATCTGGCTGTCCAATGAAACCTCGCTGAATGAGTGCACTCTGGGATACCAACAGTCATCTCCATGGTGATACGTCAGCTTGTTAAGAGGCATCTTTTCTCTCCCTCTTGCTTCGGAGTCACTCCTCTGCTCTGCTGCATTTCTCCACCACTTCTGCACTTCTGCTGTAATGCTGCTCTGTGTGCTGAGTAATTCAACATAGCAACTAGCTAGCCACTTTTGTCTGGCTTCAGATCAGCTTTCTGCTCAAGCTATATGCCACTGATACTATAATCATGGTGTGAATATGTGAGCTATGTGTGCATGAAGGGGGCAGCTAGTCTGTAAGTGGATCAGGGCTGTCCACTGCAACTGAGGGATATAGATATGTTGCTGCCTGTTTTTGAGAATTGTTTGCGTTGGACGTCTGCCCATCGTACGACAAGTGACAATTTCCACCGCACCACATGCTGTGGCAAAGGGCTTTCCCATTGCAGAGAGCAGGCGTGTCCGTCATAACCCAGGCCAGATTAGAGGGAGCACAGCTCAGTGCGCAGCCCTGTCAGAACCGTAAACAAAGGGACAGGAACGTCAAACACCAAGCGAAACACTACCCGTATGGGAATAACAACCTCAGGAAACTCTATATGCCTATCCTATAAAGTACAATGCAGCTGCCCAGATAGGGTTCACTGCTCTGGGAAGACATGTATCTCAGGCTTCCGGGTAACTCCTGATATTTAGGCAAGCAGGCCAGCCACTGGTTACTCCTATGGATGCCACGGGCTATGATAGATGGAGGGATCCAGTTTCCCAGCATGGCAGAACATACTGACACCGTCATGTTCAGGCATGGACTGCACTGGAGGCCATATAGAACCAATGCAGCTTCTTCAGCAGCTTTGTCTAAATGCCAGCTGAAACATGTAACCTGTAGTGGAGTACTGGTTACTCAATAATGCCATAACCCCCCCCCCCAG
>CABFOQ010001230.1:0-12240 GCA_900660455.1 Gephyroberyx darwinii | reverse complement strand
GATGACAGTGAAATCTGTACTAGTTCTGCTTCTATAAGCTCCTTTGGCACATATGTGAAGTATTTGCCATAACACGTGTAGAATGAAACTGGCAGGTGGTCCTCTTTAAGATGTCCCTCAAGGGGAGGCACGTCATGAGGTGTAATTCACCGTACCTTCTGCTTATAGGAGCTCGTTCTGTTTGAAACTGTCACTGTAACACCATAATCAGTGTGAAAGGAGCGGTATCCATGTGATTTAAAGAAATAGTTTCTTTGTTCTTTTCCCAGATAGTAGCTAATAACTGGCAGACTCAGCAGGCTCAATATAGTTTGCAGTGGGATTAATTGCTGTAATTTTCACTTCCACACCTATTGTTTACATTAGAAACATCACTGAGTTTGGCTCCAAGTGCTTGATTTGTAGTTGGCACTGACCTTCAATACAATATGACTTCATCGGAAGGTTGTTTTTCAATTTAAGGGTGTTTGTCCCAAATCATTAAAACAAAGAAATATAATGGGAAATGACCTATGGGTAATTAACTGTAGTTGTTATGTTTCTGCTCACATAAAGAAAACATTCATTGAGTTTCTCTATGTGAGATGAAAATATATTTTACATTTGAATCTGAAAGTGGGTGTGTTTCATGCTCTATGTTAAAAATGTTTGTGTGTGTGTGTGTTTCTGTGTCATTTTTGTGTGTTATCAGTGTTGCTGGTATGCCGAGAGCAGGAGGTGAGGTTGCGGCTCACCTCTGCCTCTCTGTCCGACACGCCCTCCCAAACCGCTATACGCTGCCAGAACTGTTTGTTCAGCTGGGGAGGGGATCCTCCTCTGCTTCCAGTAGAGGAGTTCGGAGCAGGGAGGTTAAATTCCATAGTCTCGCTGAAAAGTCTCCAGTGGTTCAGACCCACAGAACCTGTAGGGACGGGGCACCAGTGGCAATAACGCACAGCAAACAGATGTTGCATTTTTCATTCCTCTTCAGAGTTGGGACCTCGGGAGTGATGCAGAGCAGATTTAGGGGCTTGTGTGTTTTTATTAGTTGGCTGCAGCTCCCACAAGTGCTTTAGGGAAAGAGCTCAACTTGCTTGTTATGATTACGGCCCTACACTTCCTGAAAATGAGCTGTTTTTCTTGTTGTTTTTGGTCAAGTCCAAACCCTGCGTGAAATTACAGGAAATATCCTGATGTGTTTCCACTGTGAGCACTGAGAAATCCCAGAATCAGTGATAACCGACTCACCCACACTCATATTATCTTTACTGCATCAGTCTGGTTCACAGGTTGGCCTTACTCTATGGACCTCTGCATTGTAGTTGGAAAATGTAAAGTTGTGGCTTTCTCTGTTGCCTTTACTGAATATCTCACACTGCACTGTGTATGTGCTGACTTTGCAGATCTGAAGTAGATATGATCAGTGTTGAAGAATTTAAGTTGAAATTTGTCCTCAGTGTGATCTTGGAATTTGTAAAGGCAGGTTTTGCCAGAGCTTTAGACTGTATTTGATTTCAACTTTTCTCTTGTAGTCTCTGTCTGGCATGTCCTGTGGTCTGGTTCTGAATGGAGTCTGTTGAGAAAAGCCATCTGGTGGAATTTGGACACTATTAGCTTGACTGGATCAAGATAACTTTTCCCTCTACCACCTCTCCAGTGCGTCGGTGGTCCCTTGTATGCAACCACCCACCCAAACTGACCTGAGTGCACACGCCCAAAACAGAATGGAGGAAAGGAAAATAACCTCCAACCTGATTTACAACCAGAAAAGACACTCGTAAATAGAAAGAGAAAGAAAGACATTTTTTTATTTTTATATAGCTGACTGACTGGCTGAGCTGTTGTTGGCTGTGATGCCCCAAATCAGATCTGGATGTCCCACCCAAATACAGTCTTACGCTGCTTGCCCAAACTCGCCATCTATTGCACGCCCGACCATCCTGGTAGGGGGATCCCTCTCTGAGTAGTCCCTCCCAAGGTTTCTTCCATTTTTTTTCCTGAAAGGGTTTGTGGGAGTTTCTGGGAGTGTACTAACCATTTATTGTTTTCACACTTTGGGCACTGTGAAGCCCTTAGAGACTGTACCTGTGATTAAGTGTGATTTGATTTGATATAGCACTGGTAGATCCAGTATCCAGAGTATGGTGGTGGTTAAATGATATGGCCCTGATAGTCTGTCTTATGTCTAGATTTTAGTTTAGTGTTGTTCCGTGCTCCTCGCTTTAGCGCAGAAGAAATTAATCTGCTTTTTTACAGTTGTTATAATTTGGCAAACTCAGCAGCAGCACTTGACCTTCTTTAAGTGTGAAGTAGTTTTCAGTTTGGTGATTTACATTGGCCTTACAGGCGGATTAGTGATGTGTGGATACATACATATATCATTTCCTCTGGTGACATTGTCAGGTGTGCTGGCCGTAGTTTTATAAATTGCTTTTGAATTATGTTTGCATATGTCTTAATATTTGCTTTGGTAAGGGTTCTGTTTTCCTATGTCACTCAAGCTGACTTTTACACTGATCTGTACTTATTTTCATTTACATCCATCTTGAGTGTGTATTTGTTCTTGGAGAGCAAGAGTGGAAGTTAGGGGTTGAGGGCATATCACCTCTGTGTATTTCCCATATTCTTTCTCTTTTAAATTGCTTTTCCTAAACCCACTGGCATGCATGGGTGGGAGGTGCTGATCTTGGTATCTTCAGACACAAAGATAGAAATGTTAAAGAGGCGTTGCTAACATGATCCCCTGAGGGGCTATAAGCTAACAGGGACATACAACCATTCTGAAGGGCATTTATATGGCAGCATTTCCACTTTAAAGGCTATTCAACCCTGGCAGCAAGTTCCTCCTCACCAACCACACCAATAACACTTTAAACACAACACTATTTCTGCCATGTTGTTATATCAACACTCCTGAGTCAAAACATTGCAATTTACATCAGCAAATACTTTTTCTTTTTTTTTATCTCTCATTGCACATACCTTACCTTTCTTCAAGAGCTTATACATGCCACTGTTCCAAGCTCATCAGAAATTAGTTTTTAAAAGCACATTTCAAACATTTCTTTCTGGGGCACCATGCCTCCGGACCCAGCTAGCATTTCTGGGGAAGTGCCCTTTTAGAGATTTTTGTCCCTGTCCCTATTAGTCTGAGCACACCACTGACTAAAGCATTGACCCTCTTGAGTCTGACAGTGCAGTGCAGCACGAGTCGGCCTCTCCTCGGAAGATCGGCGGTTCGATCCCCGCCTCCTCCAATCCGCGTGTCCTTGGACAAGATACTGAACCCCAAATTACTAGACTAGAAGGGCGCTATAAAAGTACAGTCCATTTAGCTTCATATCGCACAAATGATGCTGAAATGTTGCTTTTTGAGAGGTTCATAGGCACCTATTGTTTAGAGGAGCATCCTTGGCTTTGAGAGTGTGTCTAAATAAGCTGTTGTTTGACCATTGTAAAGTTATGTATCCTACTTTTGATTTAATATTTTCTTTTATTTGATTTGATTTGATTGCTGTACAGTCATTGCACAATTTGATCAAATAAATAAAAATGCAATTGATGCACTTTTTTCTGTAATTGTTTTCTAAAAGGTCACTACTAGCTGGTGTGAATGAGGAGTACTTGGATCAGTACTCGTATTGGCCAGTCTACCTATCAAAGTAGTACTTCTACTAAGAACATATTTGGTGAGCTTGTATACTCATACTGTATTACTCCCTTTTCTATTTCTGTTGGAGATTTCTTCCTGTGTCAAGGGAAAAGAGAGAAGAGTGACCTACATTCTCGTGGGCTCTGACTAGCGTAAAACTGCCTGACACCACATCCCAACAGAGTGTGTCACCCACCGCGCCATGCCATTGGCTGCTTCTACTAATTCTCTGTCACGGCATAACAACAGGACCCATCGTTACCAACATGCTGCCGTTGCAAATTAGTGGCAGACACAGAGAGAAAGTCAAAAGAGTGAAGGAGAGGAGGAAGAGAGGCATGGAGCAGGGACATAAGAGGGCAATGAGACCGAGTGAGTCAGAGAGGTCGTTCCTCGGAAAAGAAGGAAAGAATGTGCAGGAATGACGACACGGGAATTTTGGAGGGAAGTGGTATGTCTGAGAAATCTAGACGGCATAGCTGCTCTTTTGTTACAATTTTGTAGAGAGCCACAAAACAAATATGCACTTTCAGCTGGACTATGTCTGTTGCTTGTAGCATAATAACCAACGAATGCCTGATTTCAATGTTGAAGCATCCAATGGCATCCAGTCCTCAGGTCTGCCATTCATAAAGCACTTATATGAGGAAGCCCTTCAGGGGCAGCAGTCTATTCAGAGCACAGGCCTACTTTCTATCCCTAACCTTTACCCAAGACCATTCCTTTATTTTTCTGAGTGAACCCCCTGGGATGGAGTGGTATGAGGCTGCCGACATGTGAGCTGTGTCCTGTTAGTGGCATGAGTCTGGTGTCTGTAAAGTTGTGTCAGAGAGAAACACCCCAGGGAACATACATCTAGAGATTAGAGTGAGGTGAAGATATTCATTTCCTGTTCTGGACATTCTCACAACATATAGTGGGTGATAAGCAAAGGGCTTTTCTCTGCAGAGTAGTCAAACAAAAGTATTCCTAACATAATGAAAAACAACCCTGCTGCTGTAGCTACTGTATATTTTATTGATTCCTCATGAGCTGACAACCCAACCCAGTGTGTACTACGTTTTAATTGGTAGCTGATTTCCAGATATTCAGCAGTAATCGACTCATGATCTCTTTTTGCTTTCTTTCTTTTTCATGTCTCTGCTGCCATCCTGCTGATTTCTGCTTATCAACAATAGGTAAGTATCAATAAAATCTGTATTAGTGGAACCATTGTTTAACTTTTTCATTCATTCATTCAAGTTTTTAATTGCACTGCAGAACAGATAGTGTCCGAGGTCTTTCTGGCTTTTTGTTCTAGCATAATACATCATTTCTTTTACAGAATTACATTTTTTTACATTTTCCCACTTTGTTGAGACACACATCTGCAGAGCTCTGCCACAGACAGAAACACACTCAGAGGACACATGGTTTAGCATGGATCGACATTAAGGGGAGTTTGTTTTTCCACAGCTGAGGAAGGATGAGCTGTGGTTGAGCACACACTCGCTTGAGCACATGTCTCCGTGCATATGTGCCCGTTTCCATGGAGACATTGAGTTAAAAATAACACAGACGACGGCGTCCTTGTGTCATTTGCTGGCTTGGGTTGATATGAAGTGTCAGCATGTCTAGGGTTTACATCACAGCCATGATTCCCTCAGCTTATAAACATGTGCACACTCATGCACTGTTGCACTAACAAGGAAGCAAACACCTCTCTTTCTTCTCATTCACAAAAAAGTACATTGGACAGGCTAGCTCACAGACACACCCAAATAGTCACACACTTGTCCCTCCCCTCCCCCACAACACACACACACACACACTGGCAGTGACACAGCAGGTAGCAGGGTCATCTCCAATGGTGAATGTTTGAGTATTTACATTCTTGCATTGTGCTGACTCAGGCAGGCTAACAATAGAAAGGTACCACCACGTTTCACCTTCCTTTCCCAGAGTGTCCGAGGGGGTTGTGTGTCATGCTGAGCTCTGGCAGCTGTTTCCTGGTCTCCTCATGTCCCCAGCCACATAAACGCTGCTCATGGACTTCCCTTATGTCAAACCTCCCTACACCAGTAGAAACCCATGAAGAGACATTTTTTGCTGTGTAGCAGTTTAGTGCTGACATCTTTTCTAAATGGTGCCCTAAGATTATATCAACTCACGCTGCCCTTTTTATGTCCCCAAGTTGAGTCACATCAGTCCACCAGGCCCGGCAGGGATGTGTAGGACCATCCTCTCTAACCCCACCAGCCTCTGAGGGATGAGCGAGGGTCAACTAAGCTCTGCCCAGTCGGCCTAATGCCACTCCCTCCTAATGGCTTTCCCACAGACACACACAGGTCACTGCCTGTGAAGCTGACCTCAGTCTGACCATATTTGTCAGCTAAAGAGAGGTTTCCATTGCAATCATCCAGCTAAAATGCAGTCTTCATAGCCTATTTCCAAACCACTCGCTGTGTCTGCTTTATGGGTTTCCTTTTCCCCCTCATTCTGTGTCTGTCCAGGATCTCTCCCTTCACAGGCTGTCTGTTCTGCTTATTGTGCTCCATGTGAGTGTTGAGTGATGCCAGTAAACTGGTGAAACCAGAGTCCGAAACACACACAGCCGTGTGTTTACACAGGAAACCCGCGTGCAGAAAAAACCCTCTATGATTAAGCTGCTCAGACACTTATATAACAGTTCTCGTATTCTTATGTACCAAGAGCCAGGCCGTCAGCCTTTCAGCACAGGTCACAGAGGTATTGTTGAAGTGTGTGTTTTCCTGTGGTATTATACCTCACGGTATCCTTACACCGTCTCAGTGTTCGCTCAGAGTTATGTCTGCACATCCACCTGCACGCACACACATACACACACATACACACACACAAATGTATGTGCATGGGTACACCAGGCAAGTCACTGCTTCCATAACCTCCACAGCTCTGTCTTTGACCCGAGACTCGAGTGCCGTACAGGCTCGTACCCTCTGACCTCCCAGCCTGTCAGATATTGAATAACAAGTTGATGAATGAGCAGGTTGCAGAGAACACTGGTAGTAGTTCAGTTGTTGAGAAGTGGTGTTGTTTTAGTTTGACCACGACACGCACCACGCAGCATACTGGTATTACAGCCACGACTCAGGTTTCTTTCCAGGTGATTGTATCTCTCATGAAGCAGCGTTATATTTTGGTACACTCCCGTCAGGATGTAACCTGTGTCTTTGTTTAATATCAGTATTCTGTGCATATATGTGAAAATGGTAGTGTAAGGTAGTATAGGGCTTGCCCAAGGAATGATGCATCACTCCTACTATCTTAATGAAGGATTTTTCTCACCCGCTGTTTCAGGGAGTCCCTTTTGATTTGTGTAATTTTATTGATGCTGATTTGTATGTTGCCAATGGGAATGCAATAGTATGCCAAAACCTGAATCCAAGTCTATGTATTTGGCATCATTTTGATTATTGCTGCTTGCCAGTACATAATTTGTTAATAATTTATTTGTTGTCCATTTTTTCATTTTTTATTGCAACACATTTATAAAATGTTGCCTACTTGAGAAATATCCCTTCTGTCATGTAGCAGTTGTGTTTATAATTTTTTCTCTAATTGAGTTATAGACATGGAATTAAACTATCTGTCTGCCTTATGTTGCGTGTGCTTTTGTTTTGACATTACATAACGTCAGTGTCTTTAGAGGCAGCATTTGCACAATTCATTATACCGGTGACATCAGGGAACAAAAACAGCTTGATGAGGCATGTTGGTTTGGCAAAGACACAGGCTGATGAAAGATTCATCTCCTTTGCTATTCTTGTCTTGTTTTCCATGGCTTTGTACTCATGGAAAGGTAAATTCAGTTCTCTTCCTGTCTGGCTACTGAGAAAACACTTTTGTTTCGACATTTAAAAAGCAGCCATATTCCCATAAGTGCTCATTGTAGTGTTGTCAGACCTGACTGTGCAGAAGGTGCCCAGATTATCTTTTCTCTTCTGACTCTTTCATTATCCCCTACCTTATGGTTAACACTACCCACTTCCAGTAAGACCCCAAACTCAAATTCCTTTCTTGAAATCACACTGCTTTTTACAGTCCTACCCGGAGTTCCCGCCTTTCTTGAGGTGCTTGCAAGATGGAAGTGCAGGGGGAACAAAAGAGGAAGGTCAAAGGGCACACAGTCTCATTTGTGAGACTAATAGCCCAGGTGTACCTGGAGGGTACTGAAACCTATAGTGCTTTTTCAATAGAAACCAGTTGAGACACACCCCTTCCTTCTCGCCAGTCTCATGAAGCTGAGCGTAAGTGTGTGAGTACTTCAAAGGGCTGCCGCAAGTAGGGACCTGGGCCAAGCTCAGTGGGAGAGCCATTACAGCCCAATAGGAGTCAGCTGTGACCTCAAAGACCGTTAAATGATGTGATATGAGAAGGTGTGCTGTAGCCTCCGAGACCTCTGTAGCGAATCAGGAGGACAGCACTGTAAAATGAACTCCGTGCTGATTTAGGGGGTGTGGGAATTTTAATTATATTAGGGAGGAGGGACCCTTTTTTTATTTCAAACTTTTTCCTCCATCTGGTGCGTAGACACCCCTTAAGAAGAGCTCAACTTTCTCGATGTGTTTATTTTGGTGAGAAGGTAGTTTCAGGGAGGAGAAAGAGAGATCCAGGTTTGGACTTTGTACAAGACATTTTCTCAGAGAAATAAACACAAACAATGTAGCTTTCCTCATATCAACAGAAAGTTATTTGCTAGCAATTATGTTGTTGTAAGGAATTAACTTTAACCAGAAATGAAAGGATGGGTTGATTTTATCCATAAACATTTTACAACCTAACATCTGCAGCTAGCAATTACTCTGACAGGACTAGAGTTAAGTGAATGTGTTGAGTGGAGGACAATAAGATGGTGATTTACTCAGTGTTTACCGATGTGAGCTGACCTCCCAGTCTGTGTGCAGACCTAATAATGAGGTGTCTAGAGGTCAAGAGGTAGTAGTTCCTGAATGCAGGCCCTGACCCCTACTGACCCAGCTGAGTGTCCATGTAAAACTCAGATGAATGAAATGACCAACTCTGTTTGCTAGGGACTGTTGTCATTCAGTTGAGTTCAAACTGTTCCTTTCCTTTTCATTGCTCAGCGAGGGCTGAGTCAAAGAGCAGATTTTGCCAAACAAGGGGTGGTGTTCAACATAATGGACTGTGTGACAGAAACTTTGCAGTCAGTCTAGATTTTATTTAGAAGTTCAGACGTCATTCAGTATAGAAATAAAAAGCTGCCAAAATAAGATTTATTTCTAAGATGCACAAAGTTGTAACATGACTTGCAAAATTTGGGGTAATTTTGGGTTAAAATTTGCCAAATCCATTTGTAAATGAATGTATTGGACGTTATGAGCTACGAATAAGTATTTCCTTTTGCGAATCAATAAAAACATTTGCAGTCCTTTTGGCGGTGTCCTCCCACAGAAAATCACAGCACAAGCTGTTGTACTAAAATATAATGCCTGAGGTTGTAAGATGATGACTTGCAAATCTGTAACACAAATGCACAAATCCAATTTGTAAACTTTAAAAGCAAAATACATACAGTATGTGTGCGATACAATTTACAAACTTGTGATGTATTTTACACATTTACACATTTTGCAAATGAACACACTTTGCTTTTCAAGTTTACGGACTAGATCAGAGAATTTCCTCCTTCCTCCAGTGTGGTCTTCATGTTTCGTTGAACTTCCCTATACATCCAGAATCTGCTTTCTCTTTCTTCCCATGGGCAAAATGCCTACCCAGTAATATTTGCCACTCTGGAGGTTTCAAAATGGAAAGTATTTCAAAGTCACCACAAGCCTGCTGTTGGACTTTGTTGTGGTAATATGAACCAGCTGAGAAAACAGGCCTCGATAGCATACTGCTCCACTCCTCCAGCACTAAATGCTGGGTGATCTACAGGAGAATTTCATTGTCAGGAAATGTCCCGTGGGCAGCATGGTTTCAGACATGATCCAAAATATTTTACAGTCATAGTGGTTTAAGTGCAATGTGTGTGTGTTTAAGAATTGGATATGTTAAACGTGAGACATTTTTTAGCACTATTGGGAAGTGTATCACAATAGGGAAGCTTTGAGGTCTAGTCATTAGTGATGTGGGTTTTAGAATTGAAGAAGTGTTTTCCCAGGCTTTGCCATTGGTCTGAAATATGTTTTTTTTGTCTCTCCAGGCTAATTGTATTGGAGTCCAGGTGACCATTGGTGGGTTTGAGTACTGCAGCTGTCAGACCAGATTAACATGAGTGCTTGCAGATATAAAGGATAATATAACACTTTGAGGGTGTGTTTGAAGTAGCTTATTCATTTGATCATTATTTGAGGTCAGCTGAAGTTTTTGCGTATTGTGAGGCAATCAATTTCTTCATATTCTTTAAAGCGAACATTGTGATATGTGTTGGATTTCCCCCAACTCCTCCTTCTTCACTCAAACCCTTTATTTCCACCCCTATTGGACCTCCCAGCACACACAGGCAAACAGACAGTTTGGAGGTCCAGGCACTGCTCCAGAATCTGAGTGAAGTCCAATGTGTCATGAAGCCCTAGTATGATTTAGTTACAGCAGCAGACAGGTTTTCATGTGTGGGCTTGTGGCAAAGCCAGCGCATGCTAACATTTTGACCCGGAGTCAGGAAATGGAGCCAGACTTTACTATACTGCAATTAAACAAGAGTAATTTCAGACACCTGTGTTTCTGGTGATATCATGGTGGCACAGAAGTTGCACAGTGTTGAATAAATGAATGAATTCAACAGAATGAAATTGCATACATATAATTTGTCCACCGCAGACATTGTAAATAGATTCCCCTGTAATGATGGGCCCATTTTTAATTTCCTCAACTAAGTAATTGGACGACTGGTGCTGAGGGACAGTGAAGTACTTCAGGAAGCACGCTGATGGTTTGATTACAGCCTAGCAGCCCTTTGCTGTGGTACCTGAGGGAGCTGAGAGCAGCATCAGGCTGCAACAATGGCTCATTTAGCCACCTGAAGGCCTCCTGGTTCCCAGCATCACATTCCAGCCGGAGGTCACATGGCCCGCCCCCTATCCCACATCAAAGCTGCCGACAGCTCCAGGTGAGGTGGGAGGCAGTACATTGGAATAGGTCTGCTGGTCCTGTTCTAACCAGTTGGTAGGAAGCGAGAGAGAAGGAAAGATGCAGCCCAGTGGATCAGACTTCCAGTCTTCCACCAAAAAGTGAGTTTCAGCCATGTTTGGCCGGTGTGTGCTGAAATGAATATTTGTGTTGGATGGCAGGTCAGAGTTTTCTCATTGTCTGGCACACACTCCTGCTGGCACTGTGAAGGCAGTGTAATCAAAAACATCTCAACCTGATCTCAAGGGATTCCTTCAATTGAGGAAACTAATGTTTGGTCCTGTATTATGTATATTTCAAATTCAATTAATCTTTGGTTTGTTTCTTCCAGTGATTTTCTGTATCTGGTGCAAACTGAAATCCTTGACTGAGCTTACCATGGTATTTTGAAGGAGATCATGTGCTTATGATTGAAAAGAAGAATCAATTTTCACAGACATTTTTCATCAGCACCCTCTGATATTTTTACCAACATACCAACCCAGAATGAATCATTTATGGGCGCTGTTGGACATCATTGGTGTTGTAAGTAGGGAGACCATCCTTCAACCAGAGTACCTGGCTTTAAGCCCCCTTGTTGGCTGTTCTGTAGCTGATCCAGTACTCTAGCCTCTATCACATTATTATTAACAGAGAGAGAAAGAGAGAAACAAAGATCATGACAGAGAGGGAGGTGGTGGAATGAAAAAAGTATGGATTTTAAAATGTTGTTTCAGATTTTTACATTTACATTATTTTGGGTAAACAATCGTATAACAGCCCCACATGCTCACACACCATGCTGCAATTATCCTCTCCTCTCCTTGCTCTCTCAGCAGAGCATCTCAGTAGCGCCTTAGGCTGTCATGTGCCTCTTGCCTGAATGTAAACAGTCCTCTAACCCTCACCTGCTGCAGTGGGTCAGCAGCGTCGACATCACCATCAGTTGAGAGGATGTGGGCTCAGAGCGGATTAGCAGGGAGACGGGTATTACTCCATGCCTACTGGCATTGGGGCTCTTTGTGTTTTACTAATCAGACCTCAGAAGGGACTTTCTCCACCAGCTGACTGCCAACTCTCCCTGGAAAAGCAACATTGTTTTCAGGGCCAGACTCCCTTCGACGGTAGCGGGGAGATTTAACTCCTAGTTGATTTTGGCAGCAGGAAAGATTTGGATTATTCTCTCATAAATCTGACCAGTAAGTGTTTGTGTTTATTTCTTGCTAGATTCAGGTGAGCACAATTCATTCATTCATTCTATTGAACCTGCAGTGTATACTGAAATGCATTTAGCCTTTATTCCAATATGGTATCAGGGTGAGACATGATTTAATAAATAGTCCATAGATTATTGTATTTATTAGCCACTCTATCTTATTTCATTTAAACAGTACTGGATTTCATTTGTTCTGAGTAGATGAACAATTTAGCCAAAGAATGAATCACAGTGATTGTACATCAGAGCAGTTCATCCTAATCAAGTTAAGGATGTGAGTAACCGCAGTCCTTTCCATTCC
>CABFOQ010001229.1:12741-24691 GCA_900660455.1 Gephyroberyx darwinii | reverse complement strand
ATTGAAAGATACCAGTGGACAGGAGTCAACACACTTGATCCGTGAATTTAAGAGCTGAACACTGAATACCACCCACCGAATACCACACACAGCTGTGCTGCCATAGTGCAGCGTTAAGCTGTACAGAGAATGCTGAAGCACCAACGTGCCTTCACCACCAGAGTGATAACAGATGGCGATATGGGAGTCATTTTGAAAGTCCTGGAGCTCCTAATCCAGAGGTGTTATGTGTTGGTGTTGAACTTGTATAACCCTTCACACTGCACAGTGTGAAGTGGTAGAAGAGAAGAGGGGGAGATGCTAAGTGGTCTAATCCCCTCTTTGTCTGCCATGTTTTGATGGAATCTCATCTGGTGCACCGCCCAGATATGAAGACCTCATAGTGGTTTCTAAACATAGTTCTGTAGCAGTCCTTTAAAGGAAACAATATCAGCTCTGTAGGATTCTGTGATGCCACACAAATGGGAAGTTCCTTATATGACCCCTAGTATAACAATAGATTCCCATCATTTTAAGGGTCTGGCAATATAGCCTCAGCATTGAAATGCAAGATTGCCATGTGAAATGTACACTGTAGTTTTACTTTTTATATTTAAGTATATTTAATAACAATTTCTTCAATGCTTATGTTGACTTTTGAATCTAGGGCGTTTCCCCAAAATGTTCCCTAGAGTAATATTATTTCAGGGTATTTCTACATTCATTTAAATATAAGATTGGTACACAAGTGCTTGGCAGTAAAGACACTGCAAACAAGCGTACACTACCACCAGGATCCACCTTAGTTTATGGAAGAGCTGTGTCAAAGAGTCAGTCAGCAGCACCACAGAAAGAGAGATCTGGCAATTGAAGCAAGTCTTGATTTAGTAATCAACTGAAATAACAGTCGGGTGTCAAATGGCTCTTTGTGTTGATAGATCACTTTAGCAAGCGCCATGATAAATGGATGTGGTGATGAATGGTGTTAAACTTCACTGTGATCGGTCGTGGATCAGCTCTGCTGCTTGGAATTACCTCACTTTTTCAAGGAACAAATATTATCTTTTCAAAGTGGAATGCTTACAGTGCATGGGCAGAGGAGACCCTCTCCTGCTAATAGTATTTTCTTTCAAAAGTCTTTGTTAACAGAGCAAGTTGGCTGCTGAATGGTTTTATGTTGTTAAAACTCAGTGTGGTCAAAGAGAAGTATCTTTGTAGATATGGGTGAAAGGAAAAAATCTAATTTAAAGAATTAACAATTTAAAGCATACACAAAGAAGGCCTAGATAGTATTATTATAAAAGATAAAAGTAAAGAAGCATACTCTGTTGAATGAAACAGAGAAAGGGGTGAAACCATATTCATACCGTCCACATCTGTTTTGTATCTTCGGTTGTCGGGCATTATATTTATCCCATTGCGAAATTGTACTGACACAACACACAAAAATATATTGAAGGGTTTTTATTCTGCAGCTGCTTTCTGGAGCTGAAAATAATATAAAATATTTGGAAAGTCCTTTTAAATGAAAAGATTGAATAATTGATTATATTTGATATGATATGATATGAGCCCGCATTACAAAACATATCCATGTACATCACCTCAAAATGTGTGTATAACAAGCATATTCCTGAAAACACTCATACAAAGGACAAAGAACAACGTACACAATGTGATTTTGTATATTGATATGTATGCATATCATTTGGAGCACGACAAGACACAATGAAATTGTCCTTTCTTTTTAGTGTAATCATTGCGCATTCAAGCAAGGCTTTCCATTATCTGTTCACTCCTCTGTATTTCATCTTTCCACAATGTCACTTGTCAGCCCTTTGCTTAAGGATTACAGTAAATAATGCACAACGCTTCAATGGATGCGGCTAGAATAGGTCATTAAATTACCTTGTCACATGCCTGAAACACAAGGATTTACAGCATACAGAAAGGTACAAAGAGCCAAGAGACAAAGAAGTGAAGTCTTCGATCTGTACTGTCATCTTTGAGTAAGCATCCACATTTACATTGTATTATATTACTATATTTAGCTTGTGACTTACAATGGTAGCAGGTCAAGGTTCAGCGTCTTACAGCAGGACACTTGGGGAGATCAAACCATGCTGCTATGTAATAGCTTCCCATTAACACGATAAATCACTAGTGCGGTAGCAATTTGTAGTTAATAGTTCAATAAACCTGTTAATGTAGTAAATTTTCCACCAATAACATAATAATTTCTTTACATCATATACCTTGTAATTCAGTCTTCTGCATTCAGAAAGATAATACTTGCATAGTGTTATATAGTGTTGTAAACTGTAATAGAGGAGGACTAGGCTGTCCTGGGATTGAGATTGGTTGCAGTGCATATGGCTCTGTTGGATTCACAGCACATCCAGTATACTGTATCTAGAGATTCACCGGGGCTTTTTCCTTTTCTCTTGCAGGCTACTGTCCAACCCACAAGAGGGGGACAAAGTACTCAGATTAGTTCATGCTCTCACGTGAAACTGCTGCAGTCTAAATGACAACAACACTAAATGCAGAATTCATGCAGAATGTGTAAGGAGTAACTATTTTACATGTTCAGTGTTAAATAGGAAATTGCAGTACACTTAGTTGGAGATTTACTGTAGGCTACTAATAGCATGTATGTTTTTTTATTCATAGTGCATGTGAGATTTATGAATAGTGTTATTTTGTTTTGTCTTTTGTTTTGTTTAAAACTGGAATGAATTGCATCCTTTAGTTCATTAGTTTTGGAGGCAACATATTTTCAGGGTCAGTTTAATTTTCAGCTTTATTCCACACACTTCATTTTTTCTTTAAATTTCACTTCACAAATGTTATTTTGTTAACAGTCAGTGCTGTATTCAGTTTCAGTTAGACCAACTATTATAGTCTTGCAGGAGGCCATTTCCCCAGTCAGTAGAGGGAGACAGCAGCTTCCTGGAGATTTAACCGCTCCTGACATGAGACCAGTGATGGAAGATGCAAACTTCAAGGCTTATCTGGGTGAGGAACTCAAAGTAAATGTCTTCTGCAACGATGATTCATAAATTAACATGATATTAATAATATAATGATGATGTTGGTGGTGGTGATGATGATGATGATGATGATGATGATGATGATGATGATGATGATGATAATGTTGACGATTACAAAGTGCTTCACAACCAGGAAAAATTAAAGTCAACAATGACAAAGATCAATAGGATAAAATACAGGATCAAAGACAGAAAGAACAATGAGGTACAAAACAGTAAAATGCAAATGGATAAAATGAAAGGAATAAATTAAATTAAAAATAGAATAAGTAAAAGCCAAATATCACAGACAAGCCTTAAGATGAAAGCAAATTTTAAGAAGATGACAGTGACTCTGCCAGCCTGAGCTCCTCAGACTTTTTCTTCCAAAGTCCAGGAGCCCTTATGGCAAAATCTGATCACCTTTAGTCTTTAGCTTGGATACAGGAACAGTCAGAAAGACCCTGCGATCTCAGGCTGTGTGCAGGCTGATCAAGGGATCAAGGGATACAGTTCAGAAAGATGACCGGGGGCCAGGCCATGCAAGGCCTTAAAAACAATCAGTAAAAACTTAAAATCAATTCTAAAAAGGAGAGGCGACTAGTGAGGGAGTCGCAAAAATAGGAGAGATACGAGCCCATCTCTTAGTTTTAGTTAAAAGCCTTGCTGCAGCATTTTGAACATGCTGGAGACGTTCTATCTCTTTTTGGTTAAGGAGGTAAACAGGGCATTGCAGGCGAGATTAAATAAAAACATGTGTTATCCTCTCTGTATCACTGCAATGTTTCTGAGATGAAAAAAGACTGAACAAGCTTTTTTGTATGTTGCTCAAAGTTTTGGCTCGGGTCAAAAAGGACTCCCAAATTCCTGGAGGCTTAATATGTTGTTTTAATGGACCAAGGCCAGGTCGGCTTGACTGAGAGGTACAGCTGGTATCATCGGTACAACAATGAAAGGAGATGCTATACTGCCTAGTTAAATCATCTAAAGGGAGCATATCCAGAGAGAATAAAACTGGTTTAAGAATTGAGCCTTGCAGTGTGATCAAGGACTGAGAGCCTTCAATGGACATAAGGATTTCCTATCCAGAGCTTTTTCCTGAATTATCAACCCACTGCATCAATCTATCAATAAGGATACCATGGTCTTTAGTATCAAAGGCAGCACTAAGGTCAAGCAGCACTAATACTGAGCACTCGCCTGCATCAGCATCCATCAAGATATCATTTACAACCCTGACAAGAACAGTGTCTGTGCTGTGCTGCTGGCAAAAACCAGATTGAAATTTTTAAAATATGTTATTATGATACAACCTTATGCAACAACCTTTTTCTAGGACTTTAGAAATTAAGAGTAATTATGAAATGGGTCTATAATTACTGAGAGAGGAAGGGTCGAAAACTGTTTTTTTTAATTAAGCTGAAGGCAAGCTGTGTTAAAATAATCAGGGACTCAACCAGAGGACAAAGAGCTGTTGACAATATGTAGCAAGCTACAGTATCTTAAACTTCTAGAAGGAATTTGGTCGTCAAGGGGGTGGAAGATGGTCTCATGTGTGATATGGCGTCCCTTAGTTCCTCAAGACAGATTGACCTAAACTGACTCAGGGTATTTGGATGAAGACAGGACATGTCAGCAAAGACCTGATGTCCTCAATATTATATATAAAAAAGGTACTATAAAACTACTACTATTATAATACTACTACTATTACTAATACTACTACCACTACTACTATTATACTCCTACTACTACTACTACTACTAACACTATACTACTACCACTACTGCTACTAGTAGAAGTCTTAGATTTTAATACCTGTGTGCTGCACTGGTGCTCCATCTCTGAGAGGAATTGTTTGGAAAACTCTGAAAAACCATGTGCCCCTTTTCAGCTATCAGAAGGTGCAAAGAATGGTCTGGAAAGTAGTAGTGAAAGATTGAAGATGTGCGTTACAATATGCCTGTTCTCTATGACTTTTGAGAAAGAACCTGCTGCAGTGGCTGTTGCAGACAACTGGAAGATAGTTGCAGGACAGATAAAAGGAGGAGGATTTATTTTTGATGGTTACCACAGCAGGTTTGAACCAGACTCATTATCTTTCTTACACATCCTCTCCACTACCCCCTGTATTTCCTATCACTCTCCACTATATACTATCTAATCACACAGACATGGCATTAAAGTATCCTGCAAAAATTGCAAGGTTTTTGCAGTGAGTAGAGATCAGGCTTGATATCAAAGTGCACAGTAGCACTTGTCTTGTACGCACAGGCAGAAGTCCCTGTTTGGCATACAAATGGATGTGATCCAGACACGAGTGATCAGATAAAAGGAGTGATCTGGAGATTAAGACAAAGAGCTTAAGAACTAAACCCAAATGAGACCATTTCAAAGCTTCCTCCTCACAGCAAGCCTCAGGCAAAGAGTTGCCTGGAGTGGAGAGAGACAGAGAGGCAGAGAGGAACTGGAGCACAAACATAATAGATTACGTTCTCATACTTTATAATCCACTGCTTTTTGGACTCATATGCATTATCTGTTTAAAATACATTTAAAATACAGACAAATGTTCATTTTTCTTTTTAATAGAGATCATAGGATTTGTATGCTATATGTCTTTGCACATCTCGATGTTCACACCCATTTACATGTGACGAGTGCCCATCTTAAAAGCCTTGTCCCAGTGAATGATCCTTGTGGTTCAAATGGTCGAAGTGTGAATCACCTCACTGTGTTAGACATAGAGAGAAAGGCAGGGTTTTCTAAGAATAGAGTGTCCTTGATATTAAAATAGGGTCCTTTGGAAACCTTGAAAACCCTCTTAACTAGACAAAAATGACAGTAATAATACCTGACTGTTTTTGAAATGTAAAACTGTTTCCAGCAGCTTTTGGGCTGCAGAGAAGCTGCTATAAAAGACCTGCAGCAGCTTAGTTTATGTCCTCCTTAGAAATGAAACACTGTGTTTACCCTGTATGACCTGATACATCAGCACAACCTGAACATACAATTTTCATAAATGTTGAGGGCACAAGAGTTTTGGTTTTTTACTTCAATATGAGCTTGCATTGCCAAAAAAAGGCTTGTAACATGGATAAAAGCATCAGTTTAGCCCATTTCACTGTATAAATATTTCTGAAATTACGCTACAGTTCATTTTCAGCTTGTGTCTGGACGGGGAGTTAATGCGGCAATGTAATCTCTGTATTTTCTGTTGATAGCTTAGCAAAGACACTTAGGGTGTTTCTTGTTAGGAGTAGCTCGAACAAAAACACATTTGCATTGGATTGATTATGGCTATTGGTTGCTAGTGTCAGCAATAAGTTCAATATTTCTTAGCTTTTCCACTTTGCCTCCCTAGCTTTACTGTTATATTGCCCTGTAGTCCCTGCAATAACTGAGGTCCAAAAGAAAGTGCATGTAACTTATCAGCAGGTTCCTCAAGCACCTTTCCAGTCTAGTACACTCTGTAAGATACACTCTCATGTATTAACACAGTTTCAGGATATTCAGGGCAATACGCCTTTCAGTTCTTCTTACCCAAGTGATGCTTTTTTCCACAGCTTCTATTGTTGTGATATGCCAGGATCAGATAAGTGAAACTTATTTGCATCAACACATTTGATATTTTGATAGAAGCCCATTTTTTTTTTCTGTCTTCCACCTCCAAGAGGATTACGTTTCAAGGAATTTTCATGAAACACCATTTAAGCGGTGCTGATAAGGCCTCCTTTGGACACAGATAAGAGCCTATCCACACACATTATTGATCTTCCCCTGACCTGTTTGTGGAAGAAAAGCTGGAAGGGGTAAAGCACTTGTCAAACAGAGGAGCTGCGCCATGGGGAAAAGAGGTGGAAAGAGAATTGAAGGAAACAAAGAAAGGCTTGAATACATGAAGATGAAAAGAGGGTATAGAGACAAAGGAAAGCTGAGACGGTGAGAGAGACAGTGCAGAATAAAAACTGAGAAAGTACAACTTGGTAGCACCTCGCAGTCTGTTATTCTGTTAATGTGGCTCTTAATGGATTCTCTTGTACATCACACTTAGTTGGAGAGAGAGAGAGAGTTGGAGAGATCCCTGCAAAAGCCAGTGTGTGTCCATCAACAACCATGTGTCCTGTTAAAGTGTCCATGAGCAAGAATGAATCAGTCTATGCTCTCTCACTCTGAATGCCTAAAAACTGTTAAAATGCAACATTGCCGGACGAATCAAACCAAAATTTCCCTGTCCCAATCCTACCCAAACCACGCTCCAAGCTTGATGCACAGAACAATGAATTGGCCCATGGCTATCGCTAAAGCTGGAAAAAAGCGTTGTCGTGTAGTGGCATGCCAACAGTGCACCCTTGCTGCGTGCTAGATGGCAGACGCACACTGGGGGCTGATGCACATGACCTTCTGCTATCAGAGCAGACACACTCATTTATCACCGCAACCTTGAATCATTGTTTTACTCAGCTTGAGCCCTTATGCTTCTGCTCACGCAAAAAATAGAATAAGTGCATTTTTGTTTGAGGCAAGAGCAGAGTCGGGCAGCAGAACTTGCCCGGACTCCCACTCGCTCTCACTGTTTTCCACTTCTGTTACAGACCACATTAAAGTACTCTCCATACCTTGTCCACAAAATATACTTTGATTTTCTCTTCCTTCTTTCACAGGGCTTTCTTCATTTCTGTTGTACTCTGGAACAAGAGGCCAGTTAGCCCAGGAGGCCCTTTTTTCTTTGTTTTGAGGAGATTGGATTATTTACGATGCAGGGTTAGAGCTCATAAACATGATGAGGATTCTTTGGCTGTGTGTGTATGTGCATGCACGTGCGTGCACATATGTGAGTGTCTGCCCGAGTATACATCGCTGCATCCCAGACAAAAGAGTTGGAAGGGTCTCTATGCGCGCAAGCTGCCAGATCACCCACAGCTTTACAGATGTTATGTTGAGCAAAGACGAACAAAACAGCGAGAACGAGTGAAGACAGGCTGATGATTTACAGTATGAAGGAGATGGGTAGCAATTACCTTCTGGATTAAAGGCATGGTTGGTAGGCAGGTAAATATCTTAATAGAGGATAATAGATAACAAGGAGACCATCCTTCAACCGAAGAATCTGGATTTGAGCCCCCATGTCAGCAAGTGTCTGCCCTGCTGAAGTGCCCATGAGCAAGGCACTGAATCCCTCCCGGCTGTAGATGCAGCTGACGCTGTCCTCGAGCCAAAACTTACTGTGTCGCTTCTTGAGAAAGAACGAATGATGCAGTTTAAAATGGTGGTGGATAGTTAGACAGCTCTACAGTCCATCAAACTGTTTATTTTTTTTGTGTTGTGTTCCTGTCAGTGGCGTTTTAATTCACTGACTCTGACAGGAAAAATGAGCCGAAGTTTAACAGCTCAGTGATTAATGGCGCAATCTTGCATTGTCAGCCAAGTGGATGTAAAACTATTACATTCACTTACCAATTCTTCCCGAGTGACAGACAAACTAGCCACTTCAACCTATCACACCTACTTTCTATAAAACGCTCCAATTTGCGCACACGATTCAGTGAACCCATCATTGTTGGTCAATGCAGAAATTATATTCAAGGTTACGCTTTGGCATGTAAAATGAGAAGGTTTGTTGCTTGGTGGGACAGGCAAGGTAGCAATGGGGGCAGGGGCAGGAGAGAGAGAGAGAGAGAGAGAGAGAGAGAGAGAGAGAGAGAGAGAGAGAGAAAGGGGGAGAGGTGATGGATAGTCCAACTTCCTACAGGAGAAAGGTTTGATTAATGGGCGTCCACTCGACAAAACACACCAGCTGTGAGGGGAGATAAGTACCAATACAAAGAGAAAATTACTGTCTGTACTGTAATAATTAACCTCAAAGACCGACAGACACAGGAAGTACAGATTCCCTCCATAACAGCCTCACTTGCTCTACCTCACACTAACTCCAAAAGCAAAAACAAAAAAGGTGTCCATCTAGCTCCGAATCCCAGTTTTAGCTCCAGGATTTAAGGCTTTTTTTTACGGTTGGGTGAGCTGTTCCCAAAGATGTATGAGCAAATTACTGGCTGGAGTTATTTGAAAAGGGGGAGCCCATTGTGGAAATGACTGTCAACACACTGCTGCCAAGCTCATCCCCAGTGGAGAATGGGTATCCAAACAGTCTTCAGTGAGATATATGGACTGGAATAATTGCTTGTCTCACGGTAGGTAAGGAAAGGATACAAATAAAGTAACTTTGTAGGCTTTGGGTAAGCAGTTGTGATTGGCTAAAGGGTTTTAAAAACTTAAGATCCAGTTAGAGGAGCTCTAGAGTGTGCTCTGAGTGTAAAGGAAGGGGAAACATGTTTGCTGTAAAATGTTTCTCTCTGTGGATGGCTGGGTACGGTGATGTTTTAACTAAAATAATTCAATGGCCTGTGGAAAATACCCTGATACTCAAAAAAAAACAAAACTCAAAAAGGCGGAAAGCATTCCACCTGCCCGAACCACTCACCGTGAATGTACATAATTATTCTTCATGCCTCAAGTTCCCAGTGGTTTTAAACCCGTAAGCCCCCTTGAGTCCTGCTACACTAAAGTTAGTCTTTGATAACAGCTAATGACTGCTACAGTGAATTCTTCAACCATAATATTATTTGAACCAGAGCTGATTAGAAACATGTGCTTGAATGTTTGAACGTCAGAACGATTTATGGGTCTCTCATTGATGACCTTTCTAGTCCAGTGTATACACCCATGTCTTACATCATTGTGTTGGACACCCCACTGAGAGCTTGCGTTTATTTTCTGGAACGCACTCAAAAGCACAACTCAATTACTTGCTTGCTTAGTGATTTTGTGGTGTGTGTGTGTGTGTGTGTGTGTGTGTGTGTGTGTGTGTGTGTGTGCGTGCACATACACTCACATAGACACACATAATGTTTATATATTATGTAACACATAGAAGTACATTTTTGGTATATTAGTTAGTGTCGGATATCAGCCAGTCAGTGTTGCCCACCGCCGATAAGATGGAGGTGATGATATGACTTAACTCAACCGGCAGTCAGCAGTGTCTGTGAAACCTGCCTCACCCAGCCTTAAGGAGCTGCTAACCCACCTATAAGAATTTTATTAGTATGGCTTTAAATTGAGAGTTTTAGTGCCCCATGATGGTCTAAATGCTGTTTCAGAGGTGTTTCCACCCTGTGAAGAATAAAATTCTCAGTCCAAAATGATCAGTATTAGTATCAGCCTTCAAGTACCCATACTGTATCTATCGAACCCTAATGTTAATGTTATGAAGTCACGAGAGAATGCGGCATTGCTCCCTGCCCTGTAATACAAGCTGGAAATATCAACTAGTATTCTTTATAATTAACTCCAAATGTGATATTAGGCTTTTTTCCAATATTGTGAAATCCACCAAGCGAAGGGATATCATTGTCCTCTGGAGGAGAAGCTCTTTTAGCCAGTCGGCCTTGTCAGTGAGAGCCTCTCAGACCTGGAACATGCTACCATTAGACATACGTCATCGAACCACTTACTGTCCCTCTGTGCATCGGCTCAAGTCTTGGCTACAAAACAGATGTGTCAGCATACCAAGTCTCTTAAAGTCTGCCTGCTTGTCATTACCCGTTTCATGTTTGTTTGTGTACTAATTTCTACTTCTAATAATATCTGCTTTGGTGTACAGCATGTTTGCCTGCTATATCACGTTGTCTTAATTTTTACATGCCAATGTTACGCAAATGTCAGTGTCTGCATTATTTTGCATGGCTACACAATAGATTTTCCCTTCTCTATTTGATATGTTTTTTGATGCAATTTTGCCGCTTTCTCAATCTGCCTACATTGCTTTGCATGATATTGTTTTTTATTGTTTTCAATGGATATCTATATCTAATCATCGGTTGGCTAACACTGGCACATTTACAGTTATGTTGATCAATGTGCATTATCCCTTTAAAAATAAAACAAACAAATAAATAAATAAATACATACATCACAATCCTGGACAGGGTAGGAGTATGTTGAATCATGGATGAATTATTTCAGGGAGATACATAACATTTACAAGATACATTTATCTCCCAAAAGGTCTTATTAGATTTATTTAGTAAATTGCATAAATCCAATCATGTCAAATAAATCAAAGATAATTAATGTTTGCAGCTCAGGGTCGAAATACCATCCTAGCTGGATAGTAAGAGTGAAATGCTGCACTCTCTTCCATTAAGCGCTGTCAAATGCTTTCTTTTCAGACCATCTGTACACATTTATATTTATATGGCAGTAGGATGCTTTACTATACAGCTGACTTTCTGTCATTTTCTTTTCAGTATCTGTATTAAAGATGGGCAAGTGTAAGACAGTGTAAGTGCAATTATTAAACAACGCTATTTTCAAACCCTATCACAAGAGTTACACTTCCTAAATATAATTCCACATGGAAACAACACGGCTCCATATAAAGCATATTTCTGATATGAGATCGTTTTGAGTGTTTGGCAGAAAGGAAACAAGGATGAGTAATCATGAAGGTCTTTATATTTCCAGTTATCTGGCACTAACATATGCCAGCTAGACCACAGCGAGGGTGGATGTAAAGTAGAACTGTATGAATGTCGTGAGGCTGGATGTTTGAAGAAGCGAAGACCTCTTGCACTCCGTCGTAACGCCTGACCTTTATTGGAGCCCACCAACTGCTCCTTCCTACACACTGCTCTCTCTGCATTGAGAAAGATAATCTCATCACAAACATGTGTATTCCACACACCGTTTATTTTGAATCACACCGGTGGCTCACATATGTGATGAATGATAGAGCTCATTTCACTTTATTAGCCCACCTAGAAACTAGGGGGGCTTGAAGACTTCTCCAGACTTCTGATTTTCTCTTAGGTTTGATCCAGGAGCAGCAGAGTGTTTACTGTGGTTTCACTCACCTCGGATTGGTTGGGGGTGTATGT
>CABFOQ010001229.1:0-12664 GCA_900660455.1 Gephyroberyx darwinii | reverse complement strand
GTCTTAGCAGGAGGGGAATAGATTTCAGCAATGCCCCAGCAACTCTCAACAGTGTTCTGTCAGGAAAGAGGCACAAAGCAAATGGAGATAGAGAAAGGCATTAAAACTAAAAATAGTCTGGTGGTTTTCTCCCACAGTTAGGCATTTAAAATTGGGCTCCAGCCCGGCATGAACTATGGATGACAATGTGAAAAACTTAAGGCACTGTAGACATGTATATGGAAAACACTGTAGACAAATGCACCTTTGTTTTTCATTTTTGATCACAGGAAAACATTGAGCTGTACGTTGATGCAAGGAGTTATTTTGGAGGGGTTGGCAGAAGTCAGAGCTTATAACAGCACAGTGGAGACTGGGTGGAGAGATGTCCCTATGTTTGTTTAAAGGGCAGGAGAATCGATGGCCCCGTTTTTTGAGGCATGGCTCTGACCTCTCACAGTGGCACCTGTATCAATCATGGGCCAGCTTCGTTCTCTGCCTCACTGCTCATCACATTTGTCTCCTCTGGTCTGGATCGGGGATGGAGGCTGTCTATCTACTCTCAAATGCCAGTCCACACTTCATGCCAGCTGTCAGCTGACACAAACTAATGAATAAACAATGTTAAAATATGACAAGAACGATTCTTGAGGAGAAATCTATTGAAGTAAAAATATATGTTGGCTAGGCTATTGCTGTATAGCCAGTTTGGGGAGAAATAAAAGAAACCAATCTTCATTTACTCAGATCTCTCTTGCTATTATTTTTATCTTGGGAAATGGCCACTGAAAATTCATTGATTGTACTGAATGAAAATGTAATTGTCACAAGAACTGACTTGTTTTTTTTATTGATCTGCCTCGCTTATTGAGGTGGCAAGACCTGCAAATTATCCAGTAGATGTGACTGTCTGAAACAGATCTTGATCTGAAGGTCACAGGCCAGTGGGCATTATCATATTCCAATTGGATATATAGTAGATAATGTAGATAATGTTTTTGAGTGTCCGTTCTCTGTGGGTCGGGTTTCCGGTGGTTCACAGTCCGCCTTTGTCCATTCTACAATCAGGGTCATACACAGCACAGTCAGCATCACACACTGCGATTCGTTCTGCACTCCGACTTGCAACCACCTTCCTCTCCACTGTGTCTGAGGAGCTGTGACATTTTAAAGGGGCTGTTCTCAGATGTTGGGTTTGATTGCTGATTTACTACAGCTGTGTCCCCCCAGGACCTGAGGAGCTGGCAGTGGTAATACTGGTGCAAAGGGGTGCTTTACCTAGACTGTGGTGAGGGCCCAGCTCAGCACAACACATTTATAATACAAAATCTAAAAGTACCCCTTTCACAGACTCTCAGGAAAGCAAAGTCAGGCTAAAAGAAAGTTTATGAGAGGCGTTTTGATGGGACTGCCTGCTTTTTCATTGTGGTAACAGCTACCTCTCTGTTTTGATGGATTGGGCTATGGGTAATCTGTATGTATGACCAATGCTTATGAGGCCACATTGTAATCACCCAGCCATTTCTCAGAGATCCAGGACTCCTGTCTCCTGGTTGAAAGAGAGGGATGATTCCCATTATGGAGTAATTAGTCTTGTTGTCACCGGCAGACCTTGACAGTGAATCCACTTGCCAAGGCTCTAAAGGGATTTGGGTGCATGCTACTATCGAATCATAATAAGTATTGCCTTCATTTGCCAAGGACAACACCTTCAAATTCTACTGGATGTTGCTCATGCACAATAGCATGGACGTAATCTATGACTATAGGGTTGTGCCACAATAAGAAATGCTGCGATACCAGATTGAGTAGCACTAATTCACACCAGCCTTCTGAAAATTACTTGTTAATTAACATTAAAGCTGGGAGGAGTACAGTGGTGGATTGATAGAACAAACTGACAAGATAACTGGTTCTGACTAGTTTCTGATGGTGGGATGTATCTGTTTTCATATATTATTGGTAGCAACTTAACTCACGTGTATGGTCCATATATTATTATAGCATCAAGATTTAAACAGAATGTGTGGTATGACAGGAAGGGCGTAGCCATCATTTCAGAAGTGATGGGGACAGAATTAGGTCAGGAATAAGACAATTTTTACCAGCTTTGTGGAATGATGTTAGACTTTTAAATGTAAATCAACAGAAGTTACATAATTCGTGAGATAAACCTATTTTAGGTCTATTCATCTTTACATAAAAAAAACGTATTTTGATGTTAGTGTATACCCTTTGAGTCTCAAAATCTCATTCACTCGTGTAGCTCATTTCATTTTTAATTATTTGCCTTCTCAATGAAGGCTTTGGAGTGCTACACCATTCCATATCCATGAGCCAGGGATAGCTAAAAATGTAGATAATACTGAAAGGCTGTGGTAATTTCTCCCATTATCCATGCTTAATACATTTAAAGCCAAATTTAGTCCTTAAAATCTTATTTTTTTCTTAAAACAAGTGGAATAAAATACCACTGGAGGATGACGGATGTTTTACTTATATGAAATTTAGACTAGAATTGTCTTTTCACATTAAGACATTGTCATCTCATAACAAGACAGATAAATTATATTATCTAAATATAAATATCACCCCATAGGCAGGTGTTATTCCAGTTGTTTTAAGATAAATAACATTTCAGACTGAATGCACATTTTAATGCCTTGTTAAGATGAACATTTTCTGCAGTGCAGCATCAACATATAGCTCTGAAGTTGTGGAATACAAGAGACCAGGGCCAATTACTTCCCCAACACCTAATAATTCCTATTGAGGACTTGACTGTTGGCTTGACTCCAACTCTTGACTGCAAGCACAAATAATTGCCACATTTTAGGTGTAGAGCTGTATTTGAGATAATGCTTCTTCAAGGATGAAGCCATTTCCCCACAGGGTCATCACATAGTGGAGATAAGGGTTTTGCACAAGAAATGCTTTACAGCCAATGTACTGCAGGTTCCAATTTCACCTCTGTAATTCTGGTATTGATTTCAACTTAATTTTTCTCCTATGAGACAAAATAGATCTGGTGGTTAATGAGTGTGCTTCATGTGAAAATGGGATCATTCGTACGCTGCTATCGATCTGAGTAATGATGTCATCTAAAAACTGTAAATGTCAGTGTCTTGTATGAATTCTTATTCACACAGATGAGTTCTACCTACTGTATCTTGATACTATTATGGGAAATTAACACTGTTCTCTCATCTCTTCATGCTGAATTCAGTAGATGAAGGAAGTGGATCTGAAATACACCTAACAGACTTTGGCCCGATACTGATCTTGCAGTCTTCATGCCTTCCTGACAGTAATGATTTCTCTGTATTGGATGTGAGATGAATGATAAAGGAATAAGTCTTAAATTAGAAGAGCTTGTCATAATTAATTCTGTCAGTGGTACGTGTGGAATAAACAAATAAATATTTCAAAGGCATTATGTAACATAGCATGCAGCAGTAATTGTAACTGAATAGCACTACAGTAAAAAAGCCACCTTTAAGCTGATGTATTTCAACGTATCACTCATTCTCGCAGCACTCCTTTCTGCTGAAGCTGTTCGTATGAGGCACTGTGGCCTTGAGGTGACAGAAAATGCTGAGTTACTCTTACTGGCTTTCATTGTGTTTACTTGATACACATCAAAATTCCAGTCGCACTGAAAAGTTCAACTTTTACTTTGACAGATACTTTTGTATTTGTGTTGTGCGCCCGCCCTGACAGCAAGTCTCAAGCTCAGATTTATGACTCTCCTTATGTGCTTTAATGTCTCACACAGAGAAAATAATTTAGAGATAACAAAACCATGGAGCCTGCTGGATGTCAAGAATCAATACCGTTTGTTACAACAAGTTGAAACAAAGGGTCATTGATTCCCAATAGGTGTATGACTCACTACAGTATCTTCTGCATGTAGCCCTCACATCCCTCTAATCTTCTCTCTAGATGATTCTAATTTAATTCTGTCTCATTAAATTAGTTTGGAAATGAATGTAAAAAAAGAAATGTCCAGGAGTGGCACACCAGGGGCCATCCACATTAACACATCAACATGCCCGTCAATAGTCCACTGCCAAGCTGTAATGGCTCATTGACTTAACTCGTATATTGCAGTTGATGCAGAGTGACAGTGGCTTGACATGTCAATAGTTTTTACCAACTGTCAACCCCTATGAGTGGAATTTTGAACAAGAGGCAACAAAGCAAAAATATCCTCTGATAACTCCATTAACTATAAATGATAGGCTTTCATAGTGTTTTGGTGATAAACTGACTATTATTATCAGTTCTTTTGCATATTAACTGTATATTAATTTCCATTAATTTCCAATTCCATTCATTTACATTAATTTCCAAACTAATTTAATGAGACAGAATTAAATTAGAATATTTATATTTATATTTATATTAACCTTATTTCTTAGTGTTATTCTATGTCTACCTACCTACCTATTACATGTAGTTCAGTGAATAGGGCAGGATCTAGTAGTTTGTATGTAATCTCATAGCTTCTCATTCACTTTTACTGTATACTGTATATCACATATGTACTTTATACATAAATACATGTTCTGAACTAAGAAAGCAATATTCAGTAAAATCATGAAATAAAACATCAGCAGCAAGTAAGACATTAAAAAATCTATTTTTCTCTCCTACTCAAATATGGTTTATTGCAGTTTTCTTCTCTCCGTCTTTTATTGAGTCCTTTTTAATGTCTTACAGAGCTATCTTTCTCTTCATCTCAGTGTTTGTGTGTTGTTTGCCTAATGCTTCTTTCAATTATTGATGGTTCCTCTGGATTTTAATCTTTTATATATTAAAAGTCAATTTGCAGGGAACATGAATGCATTAAACACCCACAGCTCTTCATTTCCTCGGTTTAAAATGAAGAGCAAGAAGCACAAGCTGAACTCTTTCACAGACAAACAAAAACTGGGTTAAAGTGCATATACAAAAAACCCCACTCTATTATCTTAAGAATTACGCTTTAAAAATATTTTTGGTGAGGAGAAAAGCAGTATTCTGATTGACACATAATGAATGACATGATTGAATTCTTAAATGACGCAAGCTGGCTCATGAAATACCCTTACAAAAACACTCTTGTACCTGATTTTCACAAGGTTTCAGATATTTCCACTACAGCAAACTCAATTATGCACCGCAGTATTCACCTAAAATATTACAACAGCATCACAGCGGCATCCTGGTGGAAAAAGAACATCATCCCGCTGTATAAATATTTCTGATGGCACAGGAACAACCTGTTGGCTCTTAATTAATAAAACAAAAGTCACCTTGATGATCAGAGGCATAACTATTTCATCTTTTATAAGAATAAAGGGAGAGTGACGTGCCGACAAAGAAAAGAAATAGGCCTTATCACAGCATGAGGCACTAAGACGTCTCTCTGGAAAATGTCAGCTTTTCTTGTGTGCGTATGTGTTTCAGCAGTTGTGCTTGGAGGGGCATTTCGGGTTTGTTTCCAGTTTTGCTTCTACATCAGGCTTTAGCACTAAAACTGTTTCGAATAAAGTTTTTTGAAGACTTTATTGTGAGGAAATTAACAGTGGTTTTAAGAATAATTTGCCATTGGTTGTATATTTTATAAAAATCTCCACATTTTGGCTAGTTAATGTCACAAAATAACATGATTTTATTTGTTTATTTTTCTTCCCTAGCAGTGGAGGCAATTTTATTGCTTTAAGTTTGACCCTGACATTGATAGACATGGCAAAGGTGTGAAAGAATAACAGCGATAATATAAACTATAAAGAATACTGTGTTTCAACTTTTATAATGATTGCTAATATGACAGCTGACATGTCTGTCACGTGGTGGCTATTTATAGTTATCATATTATACTTAAGTTAAATTCCTTTCATGTTTGAGATTCCAGTTTGTAGGATGGATGTTTTTATTAGTTATCGCTATGCTACACCAGGAAATGTAGTTTGAAGACAAATTACCAATGTGCCATACATCATAATAACTAACTAATACATTTTCAATGTGAAGTATTTATTACACATCTGGATGTTGCTTTTTCCCCCAGCCTCCTCAATCAGTAGTGGGATACTTCTGGACACACAACCAGGTTTTGCTTGGATCTCAGTGTTGACAGATGATAGTCGTACTCTGAGGTTATATTTTTTGTCAGATAACTGTAAATAACACCCTCTTAAAATGATTTGTCCTCAGTTTCCTTCCTATAGAATCTGGTCAAATGCAGTCTATTTACCACTAACCCGAACATGGCGGCATTGCTCATTTCAGTGACATCCATGGACGACTTTTGTCAAGGTGTCTATGATTAAATGGTTAAATGGCACAAAAGCCAAGATCACTGCATGCTTTCACTGGGTTTCAGATGGATGTGTGAGGTTATATTACCGTTGTCAAGGTCAGCAGTCTGAAAGGGCTTCAAAGTGCATTTATGCACACCTCCATTTGGCCCTTCCCTGTGGGATCTGTAAAAATAAAATTACCCATCACCTTCTCAGATTGTAGCATTCATCAAAAAGCACTTGTACAGGCATTTATTCAAGTATTTACACTCAGATGCCATCTCCGAAAGGTCAAAGTGGGGTTTTTGCCTCCATGGATGTTTAGGTTTCTCTTTGCCATTCAATGATGAGAGCACAAAACCTTCCTGCAATAGAGGGCAAAGTAGAGTTCAATATTTCAGCTAAAGAACTTGAATGGGAATTTTCTCCCTGTGGTGCAGAGGTTGTGTTTGCCTCAGAGTTTACACTTATCATTCATGTGGAGTTGCTTTAGATAAAGGAGTAAATCTCACAGCAGCACAATGGCAACAAAACAGAATAGGAAGGTCACCAAAAAGTCCTTTAGTAATCTTTTTGTTAGATTCCTTTTGACAGTTTTGAAAAAAGGAGACCCCAACCCCTGCTTACAAATATTCTCTATTCAAAATCTGTATTTAATCCATCTTTCATTTTTCTTTTTTGAAGTTCAATGTCACTTTGTTTCCATGCAACAGGGATGATATACACATTTTGAAAGGCATTCAATGCAAACAAACAAAAAGGATTTTCCACCTCAGTCAAACTAGCATAGTTGGCAGTTGGCATTTGACAGCTGAGTTCTGTTTAGTATATAATTATGTTCCTCCGCTGTTCTCTGCATGTACTGCTCCGTGATACGTTTAATGAATGGGACATTTTTTCTATTTATTATATTTTATATTTTATGGAATGAATGAGCACTGCATTTACTCGGTTGTTTCTGTACTACTGGGTCTTTTAATTCTATTCTATTCTATTCTGTTCTATTGAAGCGGGTAAACGGGCCAGCATGGCGCAATCCAGCTCAGTTAGGTTTGGCTCAACAGTGTGATAATGGGCATCATTTCCTACTTGGAACCAAACCAGTTCATTCAATAGAAGCTGCGGTTGACAGGTGGTGGCAACATGCTGGTCTTCAATGCCCACATGGGAGCACAAGATCACATTTTATTCTTCCAGGACGACACATTCTGTATTGACTCCCACTTTCCCAGATTTCTATCTCTCACCATGGTGATAATGTAGTTAAATGTGATTCCTGTGGTTCTATTCCTTGAATGAGAGGACATTTTCCATCTCACACTTAGAGACCATGGACGCCCAAAAATCAATTTCCTTTTCCTCCAGCACCCAACTGTTATTCCACAGCAATGCAAATTAATTAGTTGTTGGTGGCGGAATAACAAAACAGTCCATGGGAAAGAGGTTGCAATTTTAGCGCAGGTAAGTCATCAAAGCATTTGTTCGGGAGTTTGGCTATTCTGATGGCTGAACATGTCTTTTTCTGTTTTTACCAAAATACAAAAGGAGTTTAAAGAGTTAAAGGCGCTACGCTGCGCACAACTGTCTGTTTCCAAAGTGATTATTTTTTATTCAAACATCCTAAGGTGGCTATGAAAGGAATGCTAATTTTCAACCCCCAGGACTATTCATTTTCTAAGATTATGGGCCTCAGCTAGCTCTGAATGAGTTGCTCTCAAGGCTTTTTTTAAGCTTTTGATTTCTGTTGTCTGCAGTGCTCCACATGGCCTTGCTGCACCGGGCTATTATTTCAGCCACCGCTATGACAGACCTGGAGAGTAACAATAAAACTGAAATTTCCCATCAGCACCCTTTTTACTCTTTTCCATCCGTCACTCTCTCCAACTGTCACTCTTTCTTTGTCTATGTCTCTTGCTACAGTAAAAAACTGAGGCATTTAATTATCTGAAGCTGAATGATCTGTGTTACTATCTATCTGTCTGTGCTCTCTAATTGTACTGGTGATTTTTTTTTCTTTTGTAAATGAATGTCATTTTTAAAAAGATCCACTTGCCATTTTTTGCTGGGCAATTATGAAGTTGCTTCATTTTTGCTTTACCTATTTATCGTTTCATTGCTGCTATTGAATGTCTCCCAGATTCATTCCTTTTTGGGATTGAATAGATGCATTGCCAAGCTGCTGCAGGTATCCATCTCCATGACACAAAAGTTCACCTTCATCACATACAAAACAGGGTGAAAAGATGAGCTCACATTGTTTAGAGTGTCATTCATCCTTTGCCTTCTCTCTCAAAAGGTTAGACTTGAGAGATAAGATGTGTGTACATTAGGGAAAGAGCTTTTTCACATGAATAAGTGATGGAGCATAGTTGAAAATCTTCACCAGAAATTGTGAAATGGTGCTGAATGTCCTACATGCTCATACTCATATTGCTTTAATTCATGTTTATTGAGAACCTCGATGAAAAAAAAGTAGACATAAAAACTGTCAGCCGCTAAGCTAGAACCAACAAAAAGACAACAGCATTAAACAGGGAAAAGGCATGCAAGAAAGTGGCTCAAAAGTGATAAAGGGTAGGGGGAACCTGATGGGAAACACTCATCTCTCAACCCACTAACTGCAGAAGATGGGAAGAAGGGGAAATGTTATCAGACAAATTAAAAAAAAGTAATTCTGGGATATTGCTCATTGATAATATTTAGTAACTGTTAGAAATAAATAAAATCATTTCCATGAAAAAAGGGTTGGTTTTATACGCTTTAGTATTCCTGGACTACAGTTGGAAGCTGAATGGGAAAAGGATTAGCTATAATCGGAATGGTGAGTCTGCTCAAAATGAGTCCAAAACTGGAAACATATTTTACGTGCACTATTCACATTGTGGTTACTTGTGAGGCATTGGCATTGTTTACAAAATGGAAATGGAGCACATTGTACTGCAATTAAGAGACACCACAGAGTTGGCAGAAGGCTGCTCCAGATGAGCCCACACTGGTCCATTTCCCTCATAGAGGTTGAAGTCAGAAACTTGTCAAGACAATTGATTTAAAAATTTACAGTACTTTCAAAACTTTCTATCCCTCCAAATATATTTTTGTTAAACTTGGTATAGTTTTATATAATAATTGGCCTAGTTTTTTAAACTATGGCTAAAACTAGACTGCTGGTCTGCAATAAAAGCAAGAACACAGGCATCGTGGTCATCGTAATATGATTAATACTCACTGAGTGTCACTATGTGTTGACCAATGGATGTCTGAATTGAAACATGTACAGCGAGGTTTTTAATCACATGACTTTTAATGAAAAGTTGGCCCCAAAACGTTTAGGACTGTGAATAAACGCTCATACTCTATGCAGTCAAATGACTTGGGAGTGTCTAAATAGATCGGGAATGAGTTGAATGTTTCATGAGCAGAGAAACACTGAATATCCCACATAGAGTCGTCCAATGTCAAAACCAGCCTGATGTGGATCTATTATTGAATGCATAATACATGGCCAACTGAATGACAGATTCAACTCCAGCAGCGAGAACCTTGTTCAGCATCTTAAAACGACTGCAGTGCAAACGTACCGGTCTAGATGACTCACAATACAAGGGATCTTTCCTTTCTTTAAGAAGGATGTAAATGACGGCTTACGTCATAGGCAGGGCTGTTTTCACTTCAGTGCTTCAGCATGTTATATCATCAATTTATCACAGAAACCTAAACAAAAACACTCTAAAGTATAGAACATGACTTTATGGAAAGGCTTATAAGAAAATGAGTCATGAATGACATGGATATTCTAAGGCATAGAAAAAATCGCTAGCATAATATGACATCCATAATATCAATAGAAAAGTGGTTAGATTTACATTTTTACATGGGTGGTATATAGCACTCTAATATTTTCTGGAAATTTATATTTTCTGGAAGCGGAGACCATAATAATAAGACCAGACCAGTCAAAGATACTGTATTGTAAATGTGTGCGATGCCTAATTCTGAAGATTGGTGCAGGGAAAATCGCTTTACAAGAGGCGCCAGGATGCAGACTGTATGCAAAACAGATTTAGTGCATGGAATTGAACACTTTGTAGCCACTACATTCAATTTTCACAAGATACATTGGCAATCAAAGACAAACAGTGGGTATACCCCTGCAATATCAATCTTGATTTGCTCAAGATGTGTCCTCTACCTTCTAAATTGTAGCCCAACTGGCCCGGTTTGATGGAGTGCATATTGTGTTAGCAACAACTAGGCAGGTGGATTTGTTTCTCACCCTCTACACTTAATGGCATGTGAAGTAAGCTGATTCAATTCCCAGTTCCCACACCTAGCTGAGTACACCACAGAAGGACAGTGCTAAAAGATTTATTGGAGAAGAGGATGTATGTCAAAGAATGCCTGCGGGTTGATGTAAAACATTTAAGTCAAACTGGCAGCAAGCATAGACAAGGTGAAAGGAATGGAGCTATTTTTCGTTGAGTGAGTCATCAAAATACTAATAATTACCAGACAAAAAAATAGGAAATTATGTAGTTGGCCTCTGGCCTTACATCTACACTGCCAAATCAACACATTATTAACACTGCTGCTTTGACGACAGATGTGATAAATAATAGCCTTAAATTTGCTTTACTTAATGTTTTCACTGCCCAAAAACAGGCTAACTGTGAAACCAAATATATGACTGTGTGTCTGCCAATTAACAAACCCACTAAATCTACTTTGCATGAGTGTTACTGTATGTGCTCCTGAAGCTCCTGTGCTCCTGAAGTCATCACATGAAATGTGCCAAGTTGTGTCTATGGGAAGAGATTCTCCTTATTTCATGTGTCAATGTTTGAGTGAAGAGTATTTGTAACAATGTAAAATAATCTACAAATACTGTTTTGGACCTGCCAAAAAAATGTGTGCTCCACTTACAGCTAATGGAGTTTAAGAGGCATTTAAAAGTCATTTATAACCTTTCCCCATGCAAAATAGAGGAGTTAAAAAGGGTCAGGAAATGACAGCAGTGTCAGAGACGTACTTTGCAATGATTAACAGTTCTCCTGATTCAGGGCGATGTCTATGCCACCATGTTGAACTCTCAGTTGCCATGTCTCATTATCCCTGCCCCAGCAATGGAAGGAGGAGACAAATAATTCATCTGCGCTGATGGTGACATGGAGCATAACAGCTCTCCTCGGGGGAGAGTGAACAGCTTGTCAGTCAGGGAATGGAGCATTCCAAAATAGTCTTGTTGAGGACACTCCAAGTTATAGTGATGTACATGTACAGTACAAGCTGCTGTGTCTTGTATGTGCTGAGAGAGGTTTTGTAATCAAAACATCGACTAATAAAGATACATTGACTGCATTTTTATAGCCTACTTGTAAAAACATACACTCAGTGGCCACTATTAGGTACATCTTTCTTGTACTTGGTAGGCCCCCCCCCCCTTTGTCCCCAGAACAGCCTGAATTCTTCGTTGCATGGATTCAACAAGGTGCTGCAAACATTCCTTAGAGATTCTCATCCATGTTGACATGATAGCATCACGCAGTTGCTGCAGATTTGTCGGCTGCACATTCATGCTGTGAATCTCCTGTTCCACTACATCCCAAAGGTGCTCTATTGGATTAAGATCTGGTGACTGTGGAGGCCATTGGAGTACACTGAACTCACTGTCATGTTCGTGGAACCAGCTTGAGATGACGTGTGTGCTTTGTGACATGGCGCTTTATCCTGCTGGAAGTAGCCAGAAGATGGGTAGACTGTGGCTATAAAGGAATGCACATCCTCAGTCACTTTCCATCCCCATTCTGATGTTTGGTCTGAACAACTGAACCTCTTGACCATGTCTGCAGCTGATGAGTTGCTGCCACATGATTGGCTGATTAGATATTTGCATTAATGAGCAGGTGCCACACCACAGCTAGGCAAACCCTTGGTGACATTATCCTCTGTGTTGCCTTGACAGCCGGTAGGCGCTCCCCCTCCCAGGGCAAGACGGCAGGGAAAACTGGTTGGAGCTTAGCTCCAGTTGCATGGTGTATCACCTCCGTCTCACCAGCGCAGTCACTGCTCAACTGGACACAGAATGCCAAGGACTGGCACCAGCGTAGCATCACCCACCCCAAATCCACACGGCCAGACAACACAAAACTAGGGCCTTTAAAGGGGACTTAGCCAATCCCTACTCCCCTCCTGATTAACAAAATGGGCTACAGCTGAGCCCAATCAGCCCCGCCTCACACTAGTTAGGCTACCCCCAGACTATGACAGACCCATAGGAAATAAATTATCTCTCATCATCATGAAATTGTTGACTGTTGCTTCCCTTAGTTTCCAGCCTTTGCAATAGAAATGCAGAGAGAGAGAGAGAGAGAGAGAGAGAGAGAGAGAGAGAGTTGCCCCCT
>CABFOQ010001219.1:0-12833 GCA_900660455.1 Gephyroberyx darwinii | reverse complement strand
GGGGGGGGGGGGGCTGGCTGTGTCATGAAGCTGATAGGCAGGAGGCCAGTCCAGGGAGCAGCAGCACACATAGCCTGCTGATAACATCCTCATGGGAAACAACAACAAGCAAGCCAGTGTAGCTGTGTGAGGAGGAAATTAAAAAGGCAAAAGGAGCGAGAAGGTGCTGAATACGAGGTGTCTCCAGAGAGGAGCTGCCTTGTTTAGAAAATTACATGTCTTTGTAGATGTAGTTGGGAGGAAAGGGGGCTACAAACATGAAACAGCTGGAATGTTTTCTTCAGTCAGAGAAGCCGGTGTAATTACAAAACCAATGTCATCCTCACTTTGCTAAATGCTCAGTGCAAGCAATGAGCATGATTTGTGAAGTATTAAAAATAGAAAATGTGCATCCACACACATACATACAGCTTATCATAGTTCAAGGACCACAGCATTAGAAGGATGGAGCCGAAGCAATTAGTCAAGCCACTAGTGTGTGGCGTTTGAGGCCAATTTCAACCCAAGCTGTAGTTTAAACCACAAACATGACCCAGACAGAGGAAGAGGAGGAGGTTGATGTATTAGGTAGTGGTTTCAATTAATGATCAGCCAGTGTTTGCTGGTGAAAGGACATTCCAAAAGGAGGACGTCATAGTGACACATCTGAGTGCTGGGATAGCAGTCAGGTATTCCTTGGCAAACCACGGACATCGTGACCCCTTTTACACCATGCATTAACATGTGGCCCATATCCAGGTTGTGTCTAGATATGATTTAACCGGATTACATTTTTACCTCACTTTTAAATGCCTCTTCAGTATACACATCTAAGCTGTCTTCCACCCAGTTGATATGCATGTGCATCTCGGTTGGCCTCTCTGACCACTTCCAGAGGTGGTTTGGGTGATCGGATCTTGAGTGCGTCTTGGGTGCATACACACCTGGATTTTATGTTTTTGCTCTATCCAATTACAATCCAATCACCCAGGATGCATGTTAATGCCAGGGGTAAAAGAAACTATGAGAGTGCAACAGTAGAGCGACCGTGGATGGTGGAGCTGCTTTATGATGCTATGAATTTTCACATTACTTCTTGGAAGTTTAAGTCGACCTCTGCAAACTCTAATTTAGGGCAGCGAGTCTTGACACTGACTGCCTTTTATCTTTGACGCAATGCTAAACTTAACAGTCCCCTCCTGAAACAAGCACAAAGGCTAAGCAAGAGCTTGTAAATAAAATCCAGCAAACAAAGTACTGTAAGAAATGATCCCAAAATATTTTTGAAAGATTAAATGAAAGAAATGAGGAGGCTTGGGAAAGGGTGGCGAAAGAGACCGTGTATCTTCAGATTTATGCTATTTGAAAGCAAGAAAAGGGAGACAGGTATTGCTCTACGTTTCCAGCAGTTTACCATGAACCAGAAATGAAAGCCACATGTCTCACTGGGGTGTACTCTCCTGACACAGGAGTTTCTATGCACTGAGGGGGGAGCAGTCATGCCTCAGCCTATCCTATCCCCCATCCCCCAAAACAAATAAAGTCTCTGATAGAGGCCAGGCCCCTGCCGGCGCCCCAGCTCCAGCCTTTGTCCGGGCCCCAGGGCACAATGCCAACTTTGATCAGGAGGCAGCATCGCTGATCAAACACTGAGACACAACTGCTGCTGAGTGCAGCCACTTCATTCAGACTGTCCATAGACTCACACACACTGTGGTTTTAAATGTGGGGTGGGTTGTTGAGAAGTTGATACAGATAATGTGGGTTTAAGAGAACATACACTCATATGCACATATGCAATACAGAACATAGGCAAAATGTGTAAGGATATGGAAAACAAGCGATTCTCACGACTGTGCTTAATTATGTCAGTGGGGTGAACACACAAGTAGCCAGCTTAGACCAACAGAGCGTGAACATCATACTAGAACGTTCTGAAACACAGAGCTCAATTAGGGATTAAGATCCCTCACTGGAGCTCCAAAAAAGCCTGGTTTTCAAAGTCATTAGTAATGGAAGTTTCTGCAAAAACAAAGACTGACCTGAAAAACAGAACACTCACATTTCAGGAATTTTCAGAGCTCAGCACATTTGTTGGCTGAGTCTCGCCTGAGATGGCCAAATGTTTCACTGTACCATGTTCACCAACATGGGATGTTGACAGAGAAGATTAAATGAGGCCACACTGGGCCATGAGAACAGGGGCAACTTTGTCCAGGTCAGATTTGCCTGTCTCAGCGATATGATACAACTTCCGCATACCATCTGAAACAAATCACTAACACTAACAACTCTGGCATGCAGTTAGGCAAAGACATACAGTGAGTGTGTCCATGTACCACACCTAAAGGTTGCACTTAACTTCAAGGTGCCTGGAAGGTCAACACAGACATATACTCATAAAGGTACCTTATGTAAATACCTATGGAGAGCAGACTCTTGTGGCTTGCTGCCAAAACTCTAAAAGGATTGAGGTGTGAAGCCAGACTGCGGACAGTACAGAGGTATGTAAAGAATATCATGTATCAGCACAAATGCCTCCCAATGCATTCCTGGGTTCCTCCCTAGTTCCTACAGATAGCATCTTTCAAAACGTGGACCTGGAACTTTGGAAATAGACGGTTTTAACACTTTCATGTGGGTTATCTTCTGGGTTCGGATTTGCGTGTGAATTTGTATGAAATGTGTATGAAATTTCCCCCTCGAAATGAATATCCAATCAAATCAGGATTAAATTAGAATTTGAAATTGAAAAACAAAACAAAAACAATAAAACAGACATTGTGTTTAAGCTGATATATTTCTCTGGGATCTGACATTTGCTTGGTAAAACAGAACTGCTGTGATCCAATTATTTGGGTCACGGCTGATTTTCTCACGTTTTGTGTGGAATACAGAAGCACATTTCCTGCAGATTAAGATATTAACTCGTGGCCTATTCTAGATGTGTATTTCACACAGTAACCTATTTTCTGTGCTGCACAGGAGCATGTATGCCTGTCAGATGGATTGGCTCGGAGGCAGTCAATGAGTCTGTCTTGCTCATGTTGTTCCCTCTGAGGTTCTGGTCTAAATTTAGGTCCCCTGCCTCCAGGACGTTGCATGGTGGTGATCTTCTGGACATTGGCAGAAAAGATACACACAGCATTATACGTGTTTTTATGCCTGTATGGATGCAAGCGTGAGTCTGTAGCCTGGCGACAGGATCAACGCAATGCATTTCAATCAACAGATATCGGATTTCTGTTGAAAGCGCCTTGGGGACTTTGGCAAAAAAATGGCATATTGATAAAGTACTTTGTAATAACCTCAAAAGATCAATACCCGTTTCAAAGCATTTGCAGCATCCCTCCTCTCTAAATCGTCTCATCCTGTCAATGGCTTTCCCCACCAGGCAGAATGGAGCCTTTGTGAATGTAGAACAACACAGACAGCCCCTTCCTGTCCTCTGTGGAGGGGCGATGTTACAGCAGGACATCAAGATAAGCTTGCTGTTAAAAGATAACAGGATGGATAATCAGCCTTTCACTCCAGCATCCTTTATTTCTTTTCCCTCTCTTTTTGTTCATAGCCAGTGAAACCAGGGCCTGCTGTTTTAAGACTGCAGTCTCTTCACTCAGAGGTTCTCTCAGGTGGCAGGTGTAGTAAATGTACCTGTGTTGAGCCCTGTAGGAAGCCAGAGGCGCAGACTGTCAGTTATTGTTACAGCTTAACCAACACCGCTGGGTGTATTCATGCCTCCAGCTCACACTCTCAGCCTAGACATGAAGAGAAAGCTCAAAGCGACCACTCTAGTCTTCATACAGAATAAGTCACAAGCAGTGACAGGGAATGCAAATGTTAAAAATAATTCCACTGAATTGGTTTAGCTATTTTGTACAAAGAGGCGATACTACCATTTTGGTAATGACATAGCTTGATGGCATTTATTTTTGATGTTGTGTTCTGTTGCTGTGCATGAGAGGTTGTCAGGCAGATATAAAGAAAAGCGGAGAGTCTGGACAGTAGAGATAAATGGAGTAAGCCCTTTAAAGACACAGAGCTCTGATTCGAGGAGTGCAGGGGTTTAGGGTGCAACCAGCAAACAGTTTGTGATTCTGACCCTAGTCTGACATCCTGCATAGGCTCTTTAGATCCCATCTTGACAGACCAAGAATATTTGTGAGCTGAGTACTTAACACTCTTGTGGCCGACTGGACACAAACTCCTTTAGAAAACATTAAATGTAATGCACATCTATGTAAATGTATTAAATTGGACTTCAGAGAATTAAATTGCGTCTGAAATGGAGGTAGTCATGCGGTCTTATAATTTACCGTGCCAAAGCAAAGCTGACACTAAGGATGCAGCGAGGAGCAAAAAAGCTCAAGTTATAAAAAGAAATTGGAAACACAACATGGAGATTCAGTCTCGGATGGGGATAGCCAAAATGAACATGAAAAACTTGAGCCTCTCTTATCTTCAACAGCTGATGGATTAATATTTAAGACATAAAAGGTTACTGTAACACATTTAGGCTGTAATAGTCGCCACTTGGTGACTGGTTGGTAAATATGAGAAGAGTCCAGGGCAATCTAGAGTCATTCGCTCTTTAATATTGCATAACATTCCTTCAACAGGGAATGACAATGTTGCCTTATCAAGACAAACAAGTGTGAAACATTACATCAGTCAAAGTAAAATTATTCCTGAATTAATAGCCAAACAAGTGCAACTCGGGAAGGATCCCACTCATTAATACTTGTACGATTACAATAAATGGAAGAACACTGGAACTTCTACTTGAGGAAATGACAAACTACACGCCTTCTTAATCATATCCCATTAATTTCATACACATGACAAAAGTGCTGAAAAATGAAATGAAAAATAAATTCCATAATTCCAAAAAACAACCTGCCATGTCATCTAACAGGGATTCTGCAAGGTCATTTGTCAGACTATCTGGCTGGAGAGGATATGTTTACTGGGTGTAGCAAAGTGCTTTTGCCTGAGAACTGCCACACAAGCGGACTCCCCTATGGCTCCAACGATATCTAAAAAGGCTAAGCCCTGAGTGGCCCAGACAGACAACCAAACACTGCTTACGGAGCATCCTAGATCAGACTGACAAGTACATTATCTCAGTGAAAGTGACTGAAGTGTAAAACAAAGACTGTTGACCTTACCTCTACAAGTAAGAAAGTTATGTGTAGCCTCTACAGGTATGTGTAGTCATATAATAAGTCATTACCAAAATAAAAGCAGACGTGTTCTTAATAAAAATCCACTGAAATACAAAAAGCCTGGAAAGAAAAGCTAACAAAAAGACGTGTGGCCTGGTGATGTTTAGGAGTTGACAGCAGTTCAAGTTTTGTTGTCTATCTTGAGTAAAACATCAGAGTTTTGAATTAATATCTGTTAACTTAGATCTAGGTCAGGTATCCAACCTTGTTTTCCCCTTGATCTCACTGCAGAGGGCTCGGCAGGGATTTCTCATCTCAGACATTAGCTTTTGCAAGCTAGGGAGGTTGCAGTACCACAGGTGCCATTAATGCCAGTGTGATTTGGAGGGGGGTGCTTCTCCCTCCAATTAACCAGCCACTCGGAGAGAGCCAGCAAGCCAGACAGCTCTCGTGTGCCCCCATGAATTATACATACGCTCCATTAAGACACTTAACAGCTGGTTCCTCAGGAACCTACATCGCCAGCAAGATCTGCAGCCTTTCTGCCCCTTTGTGCCTGCTTATTAAAACAGCAGCACTTGTGATTAAGGTTGTGCAGTAATATGCCTTCTGCCCATCATAAACCAGCCAGTCACAGGGCTATTTTCAGTTCAATCCCATCGCTCTGGAGGGCGACTGGGCCAGCTGCCGATTTCCTCACATGGCGGTGAGATGCACTACAGTAATTAAATGAATGTCTGTTGTGGCATGTTGACCTTGCTGTGGTACAGGCACTCAACCTTTTCCATATACGACTCTAGCAGAACATACCTTACATATAGATCCAGCAACCGCCCAGGGTTAATAAACCGGGTGGCAGCAGGAAGGAGAAAGCCTTTCTAATGAAGGTGAAGGGTAGAGCAGGGAGGTGGCAGACTGCCATACAGGTTTTGGACACCGAGGACACGATGCAAACAACTTTGTGTATATTTAAGTGTAGAAATCGATGGATGCACAAAACAGGAAACATGCGTATGCAGTCAGATTTATAAAACCCTGCATGTTCATACGTGTTTTTTTTCCTTGCGGTCATACCCACAATTTACCATAATTGGATTCCAACACCCCCCCAATTAGCTTAGTTTGAACATAAATGTCCTTCATTGTTATTTTAGTTTTACAAAAAAAATTTTTTATTTGGAGGCATTAGTCTGGTGTTACAAACAAGATAAAGTATATTGAATGGCAAAAGGTAACTGCAGCAGTAAATGTTAGTTCAAAGGCCCAGACCCTATGAGGCTAAGAGGAAGTGGTGTGACATCCCACCGGAGGAAGAGAGGAGACGCAGTGCTCTCTCCGTGGCTTGTATCTCGGGCTGAACTGCCATCAGTGGCTTTGTGCCCAGTGACTTGGGAGACACAGATGCACCTGCCCAGATGGAACTTGGTATGTCGCCCAATAATGTATGACATTGGTGACAAACCTATTTACTCAAGATAGAACGAAATTAAGGCTTGTCGAAGAAAGGTTAACTACTCACGCATCACTATGTAATCATAGTGAATGTTTTTTTAAACTATAGATTACATCCTACCACAATGTAGTGAAAGAAAAAAGCTGTAAATTAAATGTCACCCACATTGACATGATCCTTTATTTTGCCAACTTGCAATATAGCACTAATCAGACTCAAAAGACTGCATACATGATGTGAAGTATGTATACTGGTACGCATAGTCTCACCACCCATTGATTTGTATACACTTTTGGCGCGTACGCATCGTTTATACATTTGGCCCCTGGTTGTAAAAGCAGTCAGTAAAAGAAATCCCATTAAAAGTTTAAGTAAAAAATATTATGAGTGTACTCCATTGCACTATATGCACTGCATTGCACAAAATGTAGGACCTTTGTTTTATCATCTTCAGTATTCACTATTTGTCTTATTCTTGTCTACATCTTGTTCTCTGTTGCCGCGATGACCCAAATTCCCCACAGGGATCATTGAAGGTCCATCTAATCTAATCTAATGCTCTTTCATAAAACAAAGTGTTTCAACGCATTCATATTACCAAAGGAGATGAGGGGCACTTTGCGCTTGGATATAGCTTCCCTGTCTTCACATCTTTTCTACAGTTGCAAACATATAACTATAACTATAGCCTCTGAAATTCTGTAGACCCATGAAATATGTTAACATCAGATGGGATTTGGGGGTTCCTACTTGATGCCTGCTGAACCACACACAACTGTTGCACGTGACAAAGCAGTCTGCCTCTTAAAACCTACATGAAAACCATCTAAAAATTGGCAGTACAGTCTTTGGCCAGTCTTCATTTTATAGTGAAGCTGAATCCGAGGCAAGAAATGTTATAAGAAATTGTATTTTTCTGTGAAGAATTGTGTATTTCTTTGTATCAATAGTAATGCTAAAATCGACCTGTATCGTACATTTTCACCGCTTTACAACACACTTTACAAAATTACGATACGGGCAATCAAGTGCATTCTTCAAGTGTTAAGAATAGGATTTTGTGCATAGCAACATTGACATGCGTCATGACAAATCCCAGGAGTTCATGTGCCATGATGATTAAACATTAGACAAAGATTAACTTGTATCAAGACCACAGAGAACAAGTTCAAGAGGGACTGAAGCAAGAAAGAGGCTTTTTAAAGACAACACGTATTTGCCTTTTTCTCCATATCGGCAGTCGACTGTGTAATGTTTTTCAATGAGATAAAGGCGCTAAAAATGGCTCCAACAGCTGCTCCCCCCACCCCCTCCCAAATTCCACCCACCCTTCTGACTATGTCACTTATTTTCTGAGCCACAATATTTTTCGAGATTAGACATGCAATTAACTCTAATGTTCTTAGTAGAGGATGGGGTTTTCTGCTGGAGGAGACAAAGCATAATCATATTCCTACAACTCAGCTCTGTGTAAAACATCGCCTAGACGTTGGCAGTTGATAACGTGACATACACATTGCAATGGATAATGCTTATCTCAAAAATGACACGTCCTTGTGAAAAGTCTGAACTGGCAACAAAAGATTCATTGTCAGAATTAATTGTCAGGTCTGTTTTACATGATAAGGTGAAACAATTTTTCCACTTATAGCCTGCTGCTGAATTCTTCACATTGTGCCATAGATAGTCCACACAGGTTCTAGCATATACAGAGCTGAGCTGACACCTACCTAGCAGGTAGGCAGCAGCAGACTGCACACCAGCACCTGCAGATGCAGCACCCTGGGGACCTGCCTGCCACATTGTGTATCCTCACACTGGGATGGCTGGCTAACATGCCGTGAGAATATTATGCAGAAAGAACCAAGATACATAGTCATAAAGGGCAAAAGAAAAAAAAAAGAGAGAGAGAGAGTAATTTCAAGTTCAGCCAAGGGGAAGAACCAGAAGCAGACTAATGCCTTAGAGACTTGGACACTGACTGGAAAATCTTTTGTAATTTCATACCTTCATTTTGATAGGTAAAACCCTCCTTTTAGAAAGATAACACACATACTGTGCTGTCACACCAAGAGCCCAAGATGGACAAAATCTGACAAAGGAATGAAGTTTCAAACCAGAATGAGACATCCACTATTTGAAAACTACTATGACAAAATGAATGCTGGCTCGAGGAACATTATGGGCTACTATTATGAGTCACCTGAAAAACTGTGTTTACAAAATAGTTGTCTATAGGGATAGCATCCTCTGCATTTTTTGAAAGATTAACTGATGAATTTCAGTTAGCAAACTTTTTTTTCTAAACTGATATACAGCTTTTTGGGATGAAGCCCTTCAAATCTCCTTTACTGTGCACAGAAAAAAGGGTATTTTTGTGATGATCATTTGAGATATGAGGTATGTGAAACCCCCATTACCGTCACAGTGAACAGCTTATTTGTCACTGAGCCCATTATTCCTCATTAGGAGTGGAGGGCGTTGTGGGGCTCCACAGATCTGGGCATCAAGTGGCTAAGTGATGAATGTGCAGTGGGGGTGTTTATCGTCCCACCAGAGAGACACCATGATGATGACCGATGGACTCAAGAGAGTGGGGAGAATCAGCACTGCAGTGACCTTGTTTTTACTGATGGGTTACATGGATAGCAGAGGAAATTTCTCTCCTTAAATACAATCCCTGCTCAACCAGCATGAGAGGAACTTATCATCAGCCTATCATAGATATATACTCACTTTCTCTCCCTTTTAGCAGCCTCTTATTGATCAGTACAACTAAATAAGATCATTTCTGTTTGTGGTAGGAGTGCAGTGGGACAGCCTTTTATGCCATTTTGCTAACTCATAAATACAATCTCAATATTTAAGGCTCTGCAAATCCATCTAAATATACACTCAAAATGATGTTTTTTTAATAAAAAAAGAGAAAGAAAAATAGTTGTTTCCTGAATGTGGTCTTTCATGAGTAAAGCAGCAGTGGACTACTCATGTACAGGGAAACAATGGTGAGTCTGCATGAAATTATTAGGTTCTTACATAAACCTTGCTTCTAAATTGAAAATCTGCAGTGCAACACATATTGGATTTCATCTCAAGACACTGAATCAGAGTTGAAAATGACATATTCCCACGCTGTACTAAAAATATATCACACTGTGAGCCCCAATTCCGAAGCATGGCATCAACCGTGACTTTTGTGAATTGATCAGCCCCTAATTAGTGTCATTAAGGCATAACTGCTCAGAGTTACCCTCACAGGTCAATACGGCATATAAATCTATTTGTACGCTATTCAAGAGCCTGACTCTCTTAGCATAAGGTCTGTGCTGTGGCCAAAATGTTATAGAGTCAGAAGGTATGCCAGCCTGACTTAGCTTTATGACCAAGGGGTTCAAGTAAAATCTTGCCAATATATCCTCTCCACAAAGTGCTTTGGCAGCAGCCCAGTACGAGACAGTTTTCACTCCCACTACCTGTGAAAAAGGAATGAACTCTGAATGCAGAGTGGCTGCATGGCCATTAACAGGACTCAGACACAAGAACTACCATACTATTAATCATTTCCACTGGCCCTCTAGCTTGCAATTAGTTTATGCTGTAATTTAGATATGAAAGGGAGAACAGAAAGGAAAGGGGAAGGGTCATGCGGTTGGATAAAAGGTGGGGATCGGTGTTTCACACTCCCATACGGGCGAGCAGGAGTCGGCGCGGGGCTCGTACATCGCCGGCATGTTAAAATATTTAACAGCCAGGGTTCTGAATATTCATGGGAAGTCATCCCCATCATCAGACTGTGGAGGACAAAGCAGCGTCCCCGGAGTGTAATCCGATTCTACATGTTCTCGCTTTATTTCCAAGGACGGGGGGCTCTAGGCAGAGTGGGCGGCTGCTGGGTTGGAGGTGAAGCTGTTGCTGGAGCATGTTGCAGCCAACAGGAGGCAAGTGGAGGGATTGGACAGCCGTGTCACGATAACTGAATGTGAAACTGTGACCTCGAGCCAGAGCTGTCTGCATGGGGGCCATGACAATGGCTCAGGTTGAGCTGTTCATGTCCCTGCCCATCTCTCTGTTTGCATCACCTTTTTTATCCAAGGGCTCCAACACATTATCAATACACACATATGCCATGATTTCTTTCGGTTCACATTAGCTGAAAAAAATGGCAATAACTCTTCCCCAGATATGGATTACTGCTTGAAAATATTTTTTGGGATGCTCAAGCACATCGGTAATAGCCATTATTTTGTACCATAACACAAGGGGTAAACTTTTGACTGTAAAATAAGACCTAATACAAACTTTCAAGCAAAGGGGCCGGTAGGTTTACTTGAGCAACAAGAGCACAAACGCAATCACACTCCCAGGATCAGCGTGTCTGTTTTCAAAATGTATCCAAGCAACCAGCTCACGGTCGGGGCCTTTTGGGTGTAGGCTTATCAGGTAACAGCACTCTGAGCCTGCTCGTGGTTTCTTTGCATTTACGTTTATCCTAGGTCACTGGCTTCACTCTTCACTCTTGCCCCAAGCAGCCAGGAGTGGAGGAGGTGGGGGATTATACCATAGCATGTCTTTCAGTTCTGGAGCAGGGCTCAGGGAAAATAACTGGCCAGGACTCACAACTCCAATAAACACACATAAGAGTACTGGCTGGCTGGCGGATGTCAAGAGGCATCTGTTGGGCAGTGCTAGAATTGGACAGACATGCCAGGGGGAGACTATGGGAGGGATAACCACAATGTGCCTTACAATGGACAAATACAGAGTGTGTCTGGGACAAACTCTTTGACAGTAGACTTGAATTGGTTGACATCTAGCTTCCTGTAAAAGCTGACATTCTCTCCATTTTGTTTCTTCATTTCCAAGACAATTAAGGTCTATACTTTGAATTTCATCCCATTTCATGATTTCAGGTTAACCTCAGAAAAGTGTTACCATGTACAGATTAATTTCCTGTTCAATCATAATGAGAGTATTACACAATCCAAATGATGACGTTACACAAATAATTCCACTCTATCAATGTTTAGTACATTGATAGATACTTCAAGATTGTCTGCAGTTTCACAGAATCTATATTGTAAAAATTGGCAATGATTTCAACAATTCTTGATTCCCCTCTCAAATACTGGTTTTTTAAGTCCTCATTTTATGTTTCATGAAATACCTCATGGACACACAGAATAAAGAAAATGGAGCAGAAATACTCTAGTTGTTATCTTGCCATTAAAGAGAGGTTAGCAGATTATTGTGTGATTGTACGCAACGTCAAAAGAATATTATGAGTCTGGCAAATGCAGGTCTGCTGAAGTGGAACACTGCCCAAATGACAAGGCCACGCTGCTATTAAGATGGTAATGAGCCCAAACTAGTGTATACAACATTGGGCGGCATGAGACAAAAAGTAGGCTAAACAAGACACAACCCAGACCTTTACATATTCCTCTCCCTGCCCCTGCTTTTACATGATGTGCCTGTAGTGTATGCAGGAGACATCATTCGATTCCCCCCTTGGATCAGACAGAATACAGATCAACACCTAAAGACTAATCACAGTCTTCTCCCAGGACCTTGATCAAAGGTTGAGACCCCTGCTGTGCTCCCAGGAACCCCCTTTGCAGCAAAAGGTGGATTGCCCCCATAAAGCTGCCAAAAAGTAACGCTTTGCAGGTTCAACGAGCCCACTCTGGTGCCATCAGAAGATGGGACCGTTGATAAGGGCCGGGGAAACTTACTCTGCACTCCAAGGGAGACACGGAATAAGAAGATCAAATGTTCTACAACACACTGTATAAATGTGATTTCTGTATGTGTTTTATTAGATTTGAACTTCACATCCTGTGGCAGATGATGTACCCTGCTCCTCAATGTATTCTCTTGTTTATTCAAGGCACACAGAATGTGTTATGAAGACTTTTGGTTTACCCGCCAGTGTTTTATGGTAAGACAGTGATGTTTGGTATCATACAAACACATTTGCTGTGAGGTGATCAAATATGTCAGTCGTATCCCTAAAGGAGCAAGAAGAACGATGTTTCCAAACCTAAGCTGGAAAGGCAGTTCTTCTAAATGCCAATCATCTGTCATCAGGTCGTCAATCTGATGAATGCAAATTAGGAAACACACCTTCTCTCCTGACAGACCATAAAAACCTCTCAGCCCTTCTCTCTTCAGAGAAACTCTCCGAAACTCTCTCACGAAGGAACGAAGGAGGACAACTCCTGCGACAGGCGGACGGG